>JAGFPH010006187.1:22086-42208 GCA_018207615.1 Philaenus spumarius | reverse complement strand
ATCAAAATCAGCTGTTGATCAAAATCAGCTGTTTTAAGCTTTTCATATGAACAGACGTTTTTTGTGCCCCTGATAAAATCAAAAGAAATCTTTCTTCTTCTTCCTTAAGATTGACCTTCCATAAGATTAACAACATTGAAACTTTGATGGCTACTGGAGCGTATCCCTGAGGTCCGATGTATATTATAATGGGATTCTGCTCATCTACAGGACACTACCTTTCTAACGGTATGCGCGAATTTCTCCTACGATGCACACAAGCTGAGAAAAAAGGACGACAAGTTTTGTGCTTGCCTATTAATATATAGATTGATGGACCAAACACATGTTTCTTAAATGTATTTACATTCATTGCCATAGCAACCAATTTGATTACGCGGATTTTCTATTTGTAAGTGCCATAGCAACCAATTTGATTACAGTTTTTTCGTAACTCGTATTTTATATTTGTCATTGCTGTAGCAACCAATTAACACTTTTTTCGTTACGCATTACATTTTCTATTTGTTAACTCCGCGTTAAGGAACTTCGTTCCAAAAACTTTTGTTATCCATAAAAATGTAAACTTTTATTTTTACTTAACTTGTTTGTAAAATTAACGTGTTTTGAGAGATGCTATTTTAAAAATGTTGCCGTTTTTTAAATGAATCTCGGCTAGGCCATATGAAAGTGGTTGATATTTGTTCTCAGTTTGTGCCGGTCTTTGTAACACTAAGTAGGCTATACAAAATGGCGACTAGAAGGAAAACTAAGCGTTTTAGTGCAAATATTGTTATGAATTTTTTTCTATATTTTCATCCATAGAACACGTCATATAATGGTTTCTCTTCGTATGCTTATGTCAGCTTGCACGACCCGACACATTCTAGTCAATAACCTAATTAAACAGTATTACACAGTCACCTTGGGTTTTAATGGAGTAAATATTTTCCCCGACAGATGCAGCTGAAATAACAAAACGCATTCAGATCTATTTGTACACTTCAAGCACTAATGCATTCCTAATAAACAACGTATCCAGTAACACTGGCCTTCGCCATCTGCACTGCAGTAGGCTTAGTTTGAGGTTAGCCGAACAACTTTCTACCCCACGCTCTCTCCCCTTTCTTCTCGACCTCTCGGCTTTAATTTTTGTGGGTTTCAAACTTTTTCCTGGAATTATCCGATTTAGGTGTGTGACTTTCGGCGCGTGGTGTTGGACCTGAACCTTCGGTAGAAAAACGGAACCCTTCATTCAATGAGATTCACTCGTCGTGTCTGTTGTGAATAGGCTACTCATACTAATTTGTGGGTCAAAGTTTACGATGCGTTAAACAATTATTGTTTAATTATAGGGTAGTGTGGGGTTCGTTTATTAAAAGATATAGGTAATAAAAACTAATATTTGTTTTCGAGATGATACCAGAAATAATGCAAAACCCGTTTTCTATTTGCGGTATTCTGTAGCTTAAGGCTCGGCAGGAGTGGAAACATATTTCTGAACTGACCGCAGCACTCCAAGTGGCAGAGCTGTACACCACTAGCATTGAGTTTGCCTGCGTTTCATTCTTCCACTAGCAAATATAGGGCATCTTTATAAAAGCGGAAAATAGAGGGTTACAGACGTAACTCTGACTGAAAAGCGTACTGGAACGCGCATGCGTGGCAATGCAAGTGAGTATATGTTATTAAACACAGCTTTCTCTCCCACATTAAACATTAACGGATATATTATTTTTCTAGTATTCCTCCGCGAGCAACAAGTTGATGTGATAACCTCCAGAGTGCAGGCTAAACACTCGAGTACGAACACATATTCGGCGCGTACACGCTTCCACAATAAAGCAGATTTTTTCGTTATAAATTATCCAAATTTACTGCAATTACTTTTATTTGTAAGATAATTAAACTTCGAATATGGTAAACTTTTTACATTAAGGCTCGGCTCTCCACATTCAAAACTACGATATTGGGTACCAATTTCAATGTTAAATAACCAAAACATACCTTTACTATTAAGCATATTTTTGTGCTGTTTTTGTTAAAAAACGAAAGCTGTATTTTTTTTCTTAAAGTAAAATAGATTGTGGGTGTTGATTGCTAAGGATTTTTGCAATATCTCTTTTTGCAACTGAGTAAAAAATGTATAAAGTTTACTATTTTTTACTATTTATATCATACGTTTATGAAAACAATAAAACGGTTTCTGAAAATGTATTCGGCAATCAACATCCGCATATGACAGTACTTCAAAATAAAACCAAATTTTTAAATTTATTCCACGAATTAACGGAAAAAAATGACTTATTCTGTAGCATTGTTCTTATGGGAATAAGATTCAATATGGCGGGCAGGCAAGCGCCCCCTTAAGTCAAAGAACAAATTTAATGTAAAACACAATAAACCATTTTCTAGATCGACCCATCGGCAACACTTTTCGCAAACATGGCTACAAGGTCGCTCATCACGCAGCAATTAATCCAAGTAATATCCTGCACATCAGGCCGAACAACAGCAACGAAAAATGTTCACACCCTATACTGTTAAACGAGGGATTTCTGTATGTATGTATCTAGATTTGAAAACGGCTCTAACGATTTTTATCAATTACTTCGCAAATTCGCATATAAGGTGATTAGAATCGATTGCGCTAGGTTTCATACTGTAGAAAAATGGGAAACCTCAAAATTTCATCAATAATAACAAATATTCAAACATTTCACTGAGCGCTCACTTAGAGTTCCCCACTATACTTCGTCGTCGGTTTTAATGTTGTTTAACGCAAACTGTACATATTATTTCAATGTAAGTTATATAAAATATTAATACAGCAAAAAACGGTTTCAATGTTTCTATGCTGCTTATTTATTAAATAAAGGAATTATTCCACGGAATATATGCTATAATATAAATATATCAATAGAACATTTTTACTAAATAATATAATTGTTCCTATATTTTGCAATTTAATTTATTTTCAGATCTTTTAAGTAATATGGATTTTATTTAAAATTAATCGATCGTTGAATACGTAGTCGATATTCAATTAAAAATTACATTTATGATTATTTCGCAATCATGATTTTCTAACAGTAATGATTGAGTCCCGGCAGTCTGGTTCATGAGTTGACGGTATCATGAGTTGACCGAGCGTTATTCCCAAGTTATACGGGACATTGGTAACGCGTCGATAAAGCGGGTCCCGTTTTATACACCGCGTTTTTGAGACTTTGTCAACGTTGCGTCTTTCACTTTCAAAATGGACACCATTCAGTTAGGCTGTCTAGGCTTAGGCCTATTACAAATAATAGAAACATATGAGGAATTGTGTATCAGGAGGGGTAGACTTGGTACACACCCAGTGCTTTCAAACCGTGTATCAAGCTTCAGCTGTACTTACACGAGCCGACCCGGTCCGTCGCGGAAATCCGTAGTAGTGGCTAAATCTAACAGACCCGCACCGTTCCGACATGTGTCGGAAGGATGCGCGAGTATTTTACATAACCATCAGTTAGTCTGGATTTCCTGCTACTACTGTCACAACTGTTACGTCTCCGACTTTACATTCTGTATTTATCCTTACCGACACTTTCCAAGTAGTTTCTCCTTTCTCCGCTAGGAACCGACTCCGTACGGTATCCAGCTTTAGTACCTTTCCTTATCAAGTTATACGACAGCTGTTCTCTAGACCGTTAACCTTGTTTCGTTTTAGAACATTCGAGAACAGAGTCCGCCATCGCTTCCACTACAGGAAAGTTCACTTTTGTTATGTCGCTGATATATAGTTAAATTATGTTGTGGATTATTTCCTTATATTTTTAGTCGCGAGTTATTGCGCAAGGCTATTTGACATGCCTTTGTTATAAGCCTTTATTTTGTGAATACCAGGTAAGAATGTTTTAGCTTTACCTTGATAATTATGAAATGTTCACTTGTAAAATTTAATAAGGTTAGTTCCACCGTTGGCTTAAGAATAACGTTTCAAACTCATTTTGTTTGATTTAATAAAAGACCTATGTATTTCATTTTTACTACAGCCTAATTTTAAAATGCTAATCTTACAGCCTACAAAAACTTTAAAGCTGATGCTATGTTGTGTATTACTAAAGTCTTAACCTATTTCAAACAAAAACTAGCCTAAACAGTTCTGTATTAATTAACTGTAACTGTGTAGTTTTCTGCAGTATAACCAGAATATTGAAAACTTTTAAAGAGCTATAGGCATAATATTTCTGATATATATTTTATGTAACTAAACAAGAACATTTTATGTTGCCATGTGGTTTGGTTAACATGTAGAAACATTCTTATGCAACATGATACATGTTGTATTAACTCTTACAATCTTTAAGTAGCAATTTGTCACCTTGTGCTACAAATTTTAGAACAGCTAACTCAAAAAGAACTATCTGATTTATGCTTATTTAATTAGCTGCAAGTTTTCTAAAAAAGGATTGTTATTTGTGTTATGCAGTTACACTGGTTCAACTTCAGGGGATAATTAACCCATACATTGCCATAAGCTACACCACAGCTACGCCTTACTGAAAAGGCCTACCTTTCAACAGGACTTTAAATAAAATAAAATTCTTGTATCTACAGTGTACTAGTTATAGACAAAGATTAATTTGAAATATCAATGATCTGCAGTTGATTTTTGTGTTAAATATTAAACAGGCTGTATTTTGAAAAAGTAATTTTGTGTATGAATACTATATAGGATATGTTGGTATTTAATAATTGGGCGGTGCAGCTATAGCAATATTTCGGACCATAGCCCCTCAGGGCTGTACACACTAGAAATTCTTATATTTTTATATATATATAGAGAGACGTCTCATAATCATTTATTTATATTTATTTTATTTACTTTTAGCTTTACAGTTGGCCAACGACATATGTTTGTTATTTTCCTAATCAAATCCATGGTATGTCATGTTATTTTGTAATTTTGTCTAACCTTTTGTATTAAATCTGTAATCTTTATTAAAGGGGAGGGTTTTGATTTTTGATTTTTGGGGAGGGGATTTCAAATTTAAATAAATATATATGTATTTCCTTTTTTTAATCTAATTTTTTTGTATTAAGGGCGTATAATTTATCTAAACTTTATCTAAGGGCGCATAAAATTTAACTTAACTTTTATTAATAAACCAAAAATGCATTCTAGTTCTATGGTTTATTTAGTTAACCTTTAGGTACCTTATACTTTGTGAGTAAACAGCTGAAACATTCATACCTTTGGTGACATTTAAATTTTTAAAGGTAAGTTTTGAACAGTACCAATCTATGTGGCCCAGTATTGCTTCCGTTCCCCATTTAATCCTTCGTAAGATTGGTACACAACTACCGTGAATTGCAAAATCATCATGGACGAACAGTTGAAGAGATAGAACGTTCTTTCTGGTCGAGACCTGTGGCTATGTATGTACCCAACCCGCGTGGAGCGGAGCCGAAACGACCAGTTCCGGTATGCTGTCAGAGCGTGGAAAAAATTCGACTACTTCCTAGTAGTTATTCTACTGGGTTGGGCCACAGTAGTCAGAAGTACGATACTCTGACTACTGTGGCCTCTCTGGTAGCTGCGCTGCGAGTGCGCGTTGACAGCGCTCCGTAAAACTTTGATGTCACCGCGTCAATCCGCGTTGACAACGGTCAACGTCCGTTTAACTTAGATTCGTCAGTGTTGATAGCGATCGTATAACATGGCCCACGGTAGGTTCCATTTACCCAATTAACTGACGTTAAACGCGGTGCTATCAGCGCTCGTATAACATAGCCTTAATAAAGCTGAGGTGCTGGCTAGACCGTCACTCAAGGTCAGTGAGGGGTGATCTTGCGGAAAGAATGTTTATCATTGCACTATTATCTGACTCAAGCCCTTTACCATTCACTTCAGACAATATCTGTTTCAGAGTTTGTGATAAGTTAAGGAACTTTAATCAGATTGGAATTCATTGAATATATATACATATTCTGACCTGAGCTTAGCCCCCTTCCCCCCAAGCCAAATCCTCGATGCGCCACTGCCTGGTACTAGTGGAATATACAAGGTCTCATGTGATGACTTCAGTAAAATTTATTTAGGCCATTGAGAAAAATAACCGGTAGCATTAGATGGAACCCTAAAATATCTAAAATAATTATTACCTCTGAAAGTGTTGCGGTACACGATAGTACTGCGTTTGGGACCCGTCATCGTCTTTCACTGTTCCCCATTACCAATGTAGCCTGTAATTTATTTAAGCCATGCATATTTCGAGTACAGTAAACTCACGATTGTCCGCGGAATTGGGAGACGCGGCGAACGCGGATAGTCCGAAAAAGGACGAAAATCAACAACAAAATTAAGTTCTAAGGATAAAACCGATCTGGGAAATCTGATTAGTATTCGATTGTGGAGTGTAGCTGCAAGTTAGGTTTACCAATTTCCACAATCTGTTTAACCAAGCTTTTAACGCTGTCACATTGTTGGCTCACTGTACAAGTATGTTGTAAGTAGGCATAACGCTTTGATTACATAGTTGAATGACAAGCGTTGTTTAGAATACATTCTTGTGATAAAATATCAATCGATTGATGACTGTTTCTGAATCAAACGGAGATTATTTAGCAGTGGGTTTCTATAAAATGTATGTTCGAAAACAGGAGAAACATGATAAAGGTCTATTTACACGAGTCCGTAGCGTGTGAGTGTCGTATTGGATCCGTGTTTCCGTATCACTGAAAAACAATAGGCCTATTCTTCTGAGGATTTGAAAAAGGGTTCCCGCAGGTCATGCGCGCATCCGTATCAGTGTTGTCAGCGCTGCTTCAGTATACCTTCCGTGCTTTTGAAATTAATTCCCAACGATATTTTTAGAATTTCACGGACGTGATTTTTTGTTCGACACAATGAACGACGAACAACTCGTTGAATATGTCAGAAAATATACATTTTATACGATCTACCTAATCTAAAATATTTGGATGTTTCATTTAAATGAAGTGTGAAACAAGATAACAGAGGAAATGCAAAACGATATCGGCTTTGAGGTTAAAAATCGTTGAAAATTAATATGTTTTTCTTTGTATTTAAAAGGAACAAAGTAAATGTGTGCGGTCGTGGGACCTACGTCAGGAACGAAGTTCATCACGCCTTTTCTTCAATTCTTTTACCAGCCTTGACGGCAACATACACACATCATTTTAGTCTTTCAATTGCCGTTTATTATTAGTTTGTTTTTTATACAAATATTTACTGATTCCATACGTTCAATGTTATTATAATAAAGATGTAGAATTAATGAAAACATCAAAGCTAACATGGTAAAGACAGTTAAATGTCCATTCATTGTAAATACATTCAATAAACATAAAATGTTGGTTCATCCGTCTAGGATTAACTTAAAATTATTATTGTGGTATGTTTAATTTATTTTACCTGTCTTAACGGCAACATACATACAATAATTTTAGGTATTTTTCTAGACCTAACTTAACAATAATTTTAGGTTAGGCGTAGACTGATAAACCAACATTTTATGTTTAATGAATGTGTTTCAGAGCTTGACGATTATATCTGAACTACGCAGGACGGAACCGATCGTCTCTTAATTTAAATTGATGAACCAAAACACATGTTTCTTGAATGTATTTACATTCATTGCCATAGCAACCAATTCGATAACGTTTTTTCGTTACGCGTATTTTCTATTTGTAATTGCCGTAGCAACCCATTTCATAACGCTTTCTCGTTACTCGTATCTTATATTTGTCATTGCCATAGTAACCAATTAATAACACTTTTTTTCGTTACGCATTACATTTTCTATTTGTTAACTCCTACCGCAACTAACGTTTTAAAAGGAGCTTCGTTCCAAAAAGTTTTGAATTCATGAAAGCTTAAAAATTAACCTTGAAGCCATTTACAAACATAAATCTATATTTTAACAATCGCTGACTAACTTGGGCTATTAATCTAAATTATTTCTATTTTAATTGAACTATAAAAAGTTCTGTTAATTTGCAATTAAGGCCTACTGACACCGAACTGACATGGCACTGATGTGTGGGAATGAAGAAACACGAATAGCTGTGATACGTCACGGACCTGTGTAAATGGACATTTAACCTACTTGTTAAACCTTGCTAATAACCTTTCTTGTTGTGATAATTAATTGTGATGAATTATAGCACTTACTTAACATCTACATTTTATTTAGGCTACTCTTTTTCTATCTTGAAATTCGGCATGAATGGAACCAATATAACTCGGAATAGCCTACTTTTAAAAATATGTAAGATGTTTTTATTGCACATTTTTGAAAACCAGTAGTCTAAACCAATTCTTGTTTTGAGGTTGTCGTGTACAATCAAATGAAAGCCCTACACTAAGCTTTAAAATGAGCTGTCAAACAAACCTATACCACTATTCGTTTGATTATCAGAGCGCATTTTTGTGATCTAAAACATTGTGAAATTCGGCTATTTACGAAATTTTCAAAAATCTGTATAAAAAAGAAAATGTAATTGTGTACTTAAAACCACACGGGAGAAGTGTAAACTTTTTAATTAACACAACTTACGAAATGAGGAAGGACAATGTTCATTTTTTTAGCACAACTTACGAAACATTAACAGATTAAGCCTATGACGTAGTACAATCTGTTACATTTATATACTCAACTCAAATATACGAAATTAGCAATGCGATTGTGGTCTAACCGGCTAACGCGATAGTCTATGGTGATGGACTCTGCTGGTTCGAATCTCGGCAAGACTAAAACTTTTCAAACAGATGGAATAGAGCGTTTCACCTTAGGAGCGTTTCACATTAGGAGCGTTTCACATTAGGAGCGTTTCACTTTAGGAGCGTTTCACAAAATCGCACGGTGAAACGCGCGACGGTAAATCCGATTCACCCCCAGCAACAAGAAAACTATACAGGAGGTCCAGTAATTACGGGATCAAACTTCGGCGAATGGTTCAATGGGTCAAAATAAGAAACAAGTTTACATAAACATAGGCCCGAAAAAGCTTTGTTTTCCAGATATCCGCCATTTTGTTTTTTGTACAAAATAATTCAAATATAGATAACGGTTTGACTGATTGAGTTCAAACTTGGTATGAAGTTTAACCTAACAATGATGTATCTAAAAAAAACGCAATTAAATCCAATCATGCGTTTCAAAATGTATCCTTAATGTGTAATAATTGGTTTGTTCAACCCGGCATACTATACCAACACAGTAAACACAGCAATATTGTATGTGTATTTGCTACCATTTTACCTTTAACTTAGTTATTATCCTCCATCCGATTGTTTTGACAGTAACACCATCCGATAGGGAATCAAAAGCGCTACAAAAAAGGTATCTTGACATTTTTCGATAAATTTTTTTTAGGTTTTTTAGTAATTTAGGTTTACAATTTTCAAACAGCCGCCATTTTGAAACGCATGATTCGATAGTATCGCGATTACTTTTCTTGAGATATACCATTGTTTGAAAAATTGTGTTTGTCATTAAAAAATTAAACTTTTTTGTCTCTTGTAAATTTTTTGTAAAGTTAGCGGTTTTTGAGATATTTGATATTAAAAATTATAAACGGCCGCCATTTTGAAAATATTTAAAATAATGTTATAATTTTTTGTACAGTGATAAAAGGTTACGCAACAAATAGGTATACAAAGTTTGAGCTCAATATCTTTTCTACTTCCAAAAAGTTTAAGTATTTTGTAAAAAACACATACAGACAGACAGACGAAAAAATAAGCACCGTAGACCCATGTTTATATTGCGAAATATGTTTGTCTGGATCCCAGGAACATATCCACAAAAGGGGTCCAGAGAGTTCGGGGACACCCTTTATACAAATTTTTTGGACGTGGTGCGCCTAAAGAAGTTTACACTTCAAAAACTACTCAAGTACAAAATATGAAACAATAGATCTGTAATGTATTTAGTTGGCATAACTAGTTTAGCAAAAACAAAAAGCATGTAAATCTGAGACATGCAGGTTCAGAATGTATTTTTCACTATCTGATATTTCCCTGAAATTACGATTGATTAGGACAGAGGCACTTGGATCGTAGTATTGATCGTGTGGTTGCGGTATCCTAGATCCTGACGCATACGCAGTAGGGCCAGGTTTTTTGTGCGAATGACAGGATTTTTAAACATAATAGAGCGATATAAACCTAACCTAATAACGTACTGGTTGACCAATTCTACATTTGCCAAGTAGGTTGTTATGGTAATAAATGTAAATGTTTTCAAGAAATGTGTGTTCGTTCAGTATAGGCCTATCTAAAATTCTGTCAAGCTTTTCATTCAAATCAGCTTTTTTATTTAAAATGTGTAACAGATGTTTGAATGGCAATTCAGTAAGCCTTTTTCGTTGATTCGTTTGTGTTTTATTCTATTTTGTTAACCTAACATAAAAAAGCTGTTGGTTGTGAAGAATTAAAAAACTTATTCTAAATTTGCTAAGTTGGTTGCTATATGGTAATGAATGTAAATGCATTAAAAAAACATGTGTTGCTAAGCTTTAGATCCGAATCAGCTGTTTTAACTTAAATAGGGTTGCAATACCCCTAATTATGACCATAATTTTTACATTTTTTTAATTTTAAAATGGAAACCCTAAATATTTCGGTAAAAAAATAGTCTACATAAGTGTCTGCAAAGTTTTTACATGAAAATGACACATTCATAAAATTTGGTTCAGCCACCCCGGAGAGACTGGACAAACAGATAGACGGACAAAAAATAAAAAAATGATGCATGTTTAGGTTTTTAACGTGCGAATAACCATATGAGCCTAGAAAAAAGGTTTTATTGTGAAATCACCGGCAGTCACTTCAATTTTATTTATTTGTATAGATTGGGTGATTTGATACGGAATCTTGCTCTATCTTCATCGCTATTTGTATTTATGTTCCTATTGGCTTTTTCATTTCCCAAAAAATCAACATTTCTGTTAAGGCTCGGCAGGAGTGAAAAAATATTTCTGTGTTGACCGCAGCGCTCCAAGTGGCAAAGCTGTACACTAATAACATCGAGTTTGTGTGCAAAATGTTGTTCTTCCGCTAGTAAAAATATAGGACGCCGGGGAACTATTTCTATTAGGTGACAGACGTATTGAAATGCGCATGCGTGACAATGTAAAAAGTCTGTCTCGCTATACTATATCTCTCTCTCTCTCTCCCCCCCTCTCTCGCTTTCTCTCCCTCTCGCTATCGCCTCCGTTTCAAAATGATTTTACAGTTTCTTTAGTAGAACTACAAACAACTCGATATTTACAATAGCGTTGAGGCCGCAATCTTCCACTGATGTTTGTTTTGGTTATACAACTTATCCTATTTTACAATTTATATTGATATCAAAGTATATAGCCTACATTTTAAAACGAGCATTTTCTTACCTTGAATATTGACTGAGATTTTAATAATGCAATCAATAAAAGACATGAACAGAAAAGTGAAAGAATGTTGTACCTAAAAACGTATACAGTACGAACAAAGTGCTGATATAAACGTTTATTTATAATTTAATGGCGGCAAAGGCTATCTTTAAATATCTAAACATGGGTTACAATAACAATAAAAAATGATTATAAAAAGATACTGTTACATGTACATAACTTACTTTACATTATTATTATCTCCACATAGTATAAAATAAAGCTACCTTAAAACGTCTGTTTTTGTGTGTTCTTTCAGGCTATTTCACCACTGTATAAATCAATAATTTTTATGAAAATTATGCGTGACAATGCGATCATTGTCTGTAGTAGCCATCGACCACTTAATTAGTAGCCTATGTATATCGATCTTTTTCTCCTTAGTAAGTCACATACATGCTGAAGTCAGTGACCGAATTGCACAGCAATATATATAACACATGATATTTAAAATCGGGACATCACTAGACTCACAATCGTAATCGTCTGTATTCTAATAATTGCTCAGTTCAAAAATTAATGCCAATATTTTAATTTTTGACGCTATAAGGGCAATAAAACGTAATTTATTTTGATATGTTTACAATGTATATTGATGTTACACTTTCCACAATTTTCTTTCCGTGAATTTTGAATTTCCTCGAAACTCTCTTTTCACTCCAAAACTCGAATTTATTATTAAAGACTATAATTTTCTCCTACTTTTAAGTTGAATACAATGTAGACTGGTTTCAACTCCAGTAATAATACAAAACTGGTAAAAATAAACAACAAATTTAATATACCACTCAGCTAGTTGTTAACTCCGCCGCGTTGTTTAGTTTTCTGAATTTGTCTTCTGGATTTAGATCCCACAATACACTATGGTTAAAAATTAAAAACGAATTATATGCTTTCGAATTAATTAACTACACTAATATTAATAGTGTTACGGTAAATATAAAAATAAGAATTTTAAAATTTTAAAAACACTATACAAATACGGTAACTATAACAATTCGAATGGTAATAATTATACGATATCTGACTGCAAAAATGTAAATAATAATAATAATACGATAAACATAACACATAAATAATAAATCAAATACGGTATGGATAAAGTTCAGTCTATCTATTTTTCACGCACCACTGAAGGAATTTACGAGGTCAGGATAAAACAAACTAATTGCCTTCACTGCATAATTTCTTCCGATCGGCACTAGGGAACATTTTTCTCGGAAAAGGCCGCCTCTGTTAGGGAGAAAGACAAACACTACTCTGCTGCTTGCAAAACGAATGTATGAGTCATTTTATTTTAGCGGGTCTGAAGCAATGATGTGGTTCTTGTCGTAGGTTTTGCTGGACACACAGCGGATGTCCGACATACATTGAGTCGAAGTTCGAATCGCAAGATTAATAATTTCTATAACAAAAATCAGCAATGAATTTGGTTCATATGTTAAAAATATATGTACAGCGACCATAATATCAAATATAACTAACCACTACATCTTGTTAGCCGGAAAATTAGTTATTAATTTGGTTCATAAGTTATTAATATACATACAGTATGATTAATTGTTTAAATCCGATTAAATTGTTTGTTTTTAACCAATGTACATAATCTCCTAAGTAACATGGGCTATGCTATGTAAATACAACCTTATTAGTTATATTGTTAACAAACATGGGTCATAATCCAATACTGAGTTGGAATACCCAAATTTATAGGACATATTGAAAAATCTAAACATTTTATTAAACACAGCTTTCTCTCACATATTCAAAATTAACGGATTTAATATTTTTCTAGTATTCCTCCGCGAGCAACAAGTTGATGTGATAAAAACCAGAGCGCGGGCAAAACACTCGATAAGGAACGCAAATTCGGCGAGTACATGCTTCCACAATACATAGGATTTTTTCGTCATAAATTATCCAAAATTATTGAAACTAATTTTATTTGAAAGGTAATTAAACTTCGAATGTGGATGTCTTTTTACATTTTTGATATTTGCTTTATTGAATAAGGAAAAAAATCGCAAACTTTGACTTTGAGTTAAGTCGAAGAACAAATTTATTTTAAAACAAATTTAAAAAACTAAAAGACATCCACATTCGGACTGTCCTAACCTTTAAAACGACATATTCAGAATAATTTTCTGATCATTATTACTCCAGTAATCTTATTACCCGTTTAACATTGCTCTTATGGGAGTTGAAATTCAAAATGGTGGCTGGGTCTGCCGAGCCTTAAGGGTCTTCTATACCTTGCGTAAAACAGCAAAAATATGGACTTCGTACTATCGTGTTTCGGACGCCGTTTTCAACCTAAAACGTTGTGAAACATCTTAAATTGTTCTTAAAGGCTTTGTGCTTTTGTTTTATATCTCATAATTGAAAGAAATCGACGGCAACTCATTTTAATCAACAGCTGTTTAAACTGAGTAAAAATCGATTACTTTTAACGCATTTTTTGGGAGTTTTAAGCAATAATTCCCATATTTTAAGCTAACACGTAAAAAATATAAAGCCTTCTTTATAACTTAAAGTAGTTTCCCAGATTATTAATTTATAAATAGAATCCGAAACACGTTATTACGAATGCATGTTTCAACGATTTTGCGGCTTTAGTCAGACCTTTCGTATTGAAATCATACGGCACACTCGGGAGTTTTCTTCAAGGTAAAGAAGAGCCTTAAATTACTAGTGGAATAAACTATCAACCAATGTCCAACTTGAACACTTTTCCGTAAGTTTTATTGTAAGATTAAAACCGATCGGTAAAAATCTGTATTGGCTTGTAAGGAAGTTAAGTTTACCTATTCCCACAATCTGTCCAACCAAGCTGTTATGCTGTCACATTGGTTGGCTCAGTATGCAAGTATGTGATAAGTCGAGTACCTGTTTGATTAGACGAATGACAAATGTTGTTTAGAATTCCAAATAACGTTTTATTATAATTAGTTGAAACATTCTTACGATAAAATACCAATGGATTGATTATCGCTTCTGAAGTACGTTTAAACTATTTGGTGGAAGGCTTCTGTAAAATTATGTTTCAAATCACAGGAAAAATATGTAAATAAATGTTGCTTAAGGCTAGGCATGAGTGAACAAATATTTCTTAGTTGACCGCAGCTCTCCAAGTGGCAGAGCTGTACACTACTAGCATTGAGTTTGTGCTTCATTCTTCCGCTAGCAAATAAAGGGCAGCTTCATAAAGGCGGAAACTAGAGGGTACAGACGTATCTCTGACTGTAACGAACTGATATGCGCATGCGTGACAATGTATGTGCATGTGTGTTATTAAACACTGCTTTCTGTCGCACATTAAAAATTAACAGATATTTTATTTTTCTAGTATTCCTTCGGGAACAACACGTTCACGTGACAACCACCAGAGTGCAGGATAAACACTCGAGTAGAAATAAAAATTCGGCGCGTACATCTTCCACAATAAAGTAGATTTAAAAAATCCAAGAACCGGAAGTAACAATGTTCTAAGATTTTTCGTACTAGAATAAACGTTTTTGGTGTTTTATCTAAAAAAAGTAATATGGGAGATTATTCTGCAAATTTGTTTCTTTACACGACATTATAGTGCGTCTGGTTGCTCCAAAATCGTTCCAAACGTAAAATAACATAAAAGTACTCAGTATTTTTTATTTTGCGAATTTTCTTCGACAAATTCTGTTTTGGAATATAACAAGATTTTTCAAGTGTGTTAATAGCCTAATAACAGAACATTACAAAAGTCTTAAGCATTTGCTCTATACTGTAGCATTTGTTAGAAAATCTTTTTTAACTGTAACTGACACTTTATCCTGTCTGTGTAAGATTTGTAGATTGCATTTTAATTTTTTTAATCTATTTGTAAAAATATTGATAAAACAAGCATTTAAAAAAAAATTAATACCCTCAATAACCTACTTACATTTAAAACTCATTGTCTTGTATCCAAGTCACCGATTATAATGAATAAAATATTATGTCCGTCTATGTGACTTTTATTATAAAGTACTTTACTTACTCAATCCATGACGCGTTTCGGAACTAGTTCCATTATCAGATATCCCCTGCTGAGGTCATCATAACATTAAAATAAATTATTAAAAGAAACATAACACCTACTTATACACGCGCACATTAACACAAAACACAAGAACACAAAAAATGTACTTCCGCGAGTGCACACCATCGACCACGCAGTGCACAGAGTAGTCAAACGAGGTCGATGCACACGCGGAAGTACATTTTGTGTGCTCTTGTGTTTTGTGTTAATGTGCGCGTGTATAAGTATGTGTTATGTTTCTTTTAATAATTCATTTTAATGTTATGATGACCTCAGCAGGGGGATATCTGATGATGGAACTAGTTCCGAAACGCGTCATGGATTGAGTAAGTAAAGTACTTTATAATAAAAGTCACATAGACGGACATAATATTTTATTCAACCTACTTATTCTTAATATTAACAAATTAATAACCTGCTTTGATGTCATAATAAAAATACCATTTTGCAAAACTTTGATTGTACATCTCTTTGAAACGAAGCAAAATACTAAGCTCTAACTTGCGCCATTCTGTTTCTCTTTTAAAAACGTGTTGTAATCGCGGACTACCTTACCATTTTAAATTATTAACACCCCTTCAACCCCCAAGCCCCCAGGGTCAATAGAGGGTCAGATATGTCAACAAATTAGTCCCGATATGCGACACAAGATAGCACACAACGTTTTGTTTACTTATTTTCAGTAACAAAATTAATGAAGGAGGTAAAGGGACTTTATGAACACTTTTTATACTTTTATGTAGCCTTCCATAGGAGATTTTTATTTTGTTAACTATTAAAATTTAATTTTGCAAAAAACTAATGATATTATTAGTTTATGAAAGTTTAAACTTTATACCAGAGAAACATTTGTTTAAAATCGTTTCAGAAGTGTTCGAGATTATTTGATTCATGGGCGCTTTCATACAAATAAAATAAAACATGTTTACTATGTGAGTTATTATTTTTGTCGTTGTGTTAACTTAAAATGAAGGGCGTGATGATAGAACTCTCACGAGCGTAAGGGATTATTCAGTGAATTTGAAAAGGCAGCTAAATCCAGAGATACATTTATGACGTATAATTGATGAGATGAAAAAACTTTACTCCTAGTGACTAAAGATGCATGACAACTGATTTTGACTGTAATTACAATTTACATTAATAATTTTCAACAACATTTACAATAAATACTGTTTTGGTGTTTGTAATTTTATGATAGACTAGGGGAAACTTCTGCGTGCTCTGCACGCCAACTTCGTTCGAACCTTCTATACGCATAATCATGTTGTTTTCTTTATAATTAATTAAGGTGTAGGATTAATAATAACCCCAAAGCTAAATAATGTTAAATGTTCAAATAAAATTATTTCGTATATTTTATAATAAAAGTTAAAAGAACCAGCAAGGCTCAGGTCTACACTTTAATAAAAACCTTACTTAAAGTTAGAAATACACATAATTGCTTCCAAGTTTGAAATCAGCTGTTAATGGAAATATTAAAACAAACAACTGTTTTAGCTGTTATTTTATTCAATTGGTTGCTGTGGTAATAAATGTAAATACATGTGTTGGTTCATCAGTCTAGGCCTAACCTAAAAAAATTGTCCGACTAAATTTACAAATATTGAAATAAAAAATGTTTTTATCAAAATGAATTACAGCCTATGTTACTCAGGGATATTGTAGCTTTTTACTTTCTCCACCCTATACGTAGTATATGGAGAAAGTATTGTTTTCGTCCAAATTTTCGAATTTTAATTTTTAGTGGAATTATTTGTTTTGGTGCTCCCTGAACCCTCAAAAATTGTTTAGTGGAATTATGTGTGTTGGTGCTCCCTGAACTCAAAAATATTTTCAGTGGAATTTTTTGTTTTGGTGCTCCCTGAACCCAAAAAAGTGGGTTTTTGGTGATGTCTGTCCGTGTGTCTGTAAGGATGTGTACAGAGCTGGAGACCATATACCAACCGTCCGATTTTGATGAAATTTGGTATGTAGGTGTAGTTCTGGAATATCTCATTTTTTCAATTTTTTTATTTTTAAGAGTTTTCACAAATGGCAAAAAAATGAGAAAAATCAAATTTCTTAAAAACGGCTCTAACGATTTTGATAAAATTTGGCTTATTTGTAGCCCTTAATGTACCCTACCATATATGCAAAAAACAGCATCTTTCTGAAAGTTCTCATTTAGGTAATAATAATAAAAATAACTGATTTTTGGGGTTTTATGGCCAAAAAGGGGGTTGTTTTTCAAAACTTTTTTCGTGCATCTATACAGGCCTAATTGACATGTTTGGTGCAAATTTGTTCGTAATCGATCGAATAGTTTAAATAATAATAATATAATATAATAATATAATATGGATGTGTGTTACATGCATCTAATATTTTCCATGGTAACATTTTCCTACTTTTGCAATTCTAAATAACCACCTCCTATGCTACTCTTGGGAAGGTATAAAGTTTCAACTGGGAGAAAGTATGTGGCAGTTATCTGGTACCGTTTATTATTAGTAAAACTATTTTTTCAATCGGTTCAGTAGTTCCAGAGATTACCCCCCTACATACAAACAAACAAACAAATTTGACCTCTTTACAATATTAGTGTAGAAAAGCTCAATAATTTATTTTAATGTTGACCCTTACCAGAGTAAAAACATTGCGTGAGCGGAAACTTTAAAAAAAGCAATTTATAAAAATGTCGCTCATACGCACTGTATGTATTATGAGCAGTTGTTTAGCTACAGGCCACACTCCTACTTCACAGCTGCTGACGGTTACATAAACATAGTCGGCTGTTGTGATGGAACGTGGCGTAGAAGGGGAAAGTGTTTTAATCAATACGCGCAGCTGACTGGATCCGAAACTGACAAATAATGGTTCCGCAGCTTTGGCGCGTCGAGATAACCTGGCGCAAGGTTGGAGTCTATCTGTTGTGTCTCATTCTCTCTTGTGAGTCTACCAGCTGAGATAGTTAGTCCATGCGATTGCATACAGTGGCGTGCAGGTGTTCAAACTTTTCTAAACACTTGTTATGTACAAACTTGTTAAGTATACATGTATTCGCACTATAACGGCCGCATTTTACATCAGATTTAATCGAAATTTCGTCCGCATGTTCGTTTTTTATTTCGCTTGGATGAGTTCGTTATCCAAAAAATCCAAAACAGGAAGCACGTTTTTTGACACGATGTAGCAATTTATTGAGATTTTTCGTACCAGAATGAAACTTTTTTGGAATTTGATAAACAAAAATAATTATAGGAGATTATTCTGCACATTTGGTATTTTTTTTTTGTACACGACCTTATAACCCCCTAAAATAGATCAAAACGTAAAATTCCCGGTCCAAATCCTTGTGGGGAATTTTACTGTTGGGAGAACTTCTGTTCCGGGCCGACGGCGGACATCCGATCACGCAGCCGAACCGCTGACGTCAGTTGACGTCCCAACTATTTGGAAAATCGGTCTACTCACGGAGCCGCTTAATATCTGCCTGCGTGTACGAAATGTATCAGTAGAATTGTTTGCACCTGAGCCTCCAACCCCGGCTCACGGGTTGCTACGTTCCACTCGCAAGGGAAACACTCGTTTTGCGACTTTTCACGTCGACCTTGCGGTATCCGATTATGGACTGCGCTTTAAGGCCTTTTCACACCGGCGTACTGAGCGTCCTGGAAGTTTAGGACGTCCGGTACGAGCCCCTTTCACACCGCCCAGCAACGTACCAAATGTCCACTTGTTCACTCTGTCACGTGCCACCTCTCACTCAGTGGAGTTGTTACCTGTGCAAAGATGTCTTTTCCGCCAGTTCCTTGGTGTGAGACCGGTTTTTCTGTTTCGTGGATGAACGAATCGAGTAGTGATAGTGATGTCGACTTAGTATTATTTTATTCGTTAACGAAAAGAAGTAAATGGATACATCCCATACATAAAAAACGGAAGAGTTTTGGAGAATACCATCACTTGATGCATTATCTGGAGCTGGATGAAGATAGGTTCAGAACATATTTTAGTTTAACTCTCGATGCATGTTCATAGAGTGTTCATTGCGCATGCACTATGCCGTGGAAGGGCTGGACGTTTGTGGAAAATCACTCGAACGTCCAGGACGAGCTGTGAACCGTCTCATTTGATAGCACGAGCAGCGATTTATTTTGACAAAAACTCCAGGACGTTCAGTACGCCGGTGTGAAAAGGCCTTTACGAGTTTGTACCTCTACCTTGCGGTTTGGGTTTATGGAGTGCTTGTGTTGGTTCGCAGCGAACAAACTTGCCTCGCGAGTTTGTAACCCGGAGGTCGCTCTTGGATCCGAAGCTCCCTCTAGCGGATTTTAATCGGGTAAGTACCTGGCCGACCGAGCATCACTCAGTACTTCTTTTAAAAAATTTTTTAGGAAAATGTATGTAAATACAAATCACATACTGAATAAATATGAATATTTTTCGATCTTACGTACAAATAAACTGTTTATTTAAAAAAAAAGACCTAGCGCATTCAAATCCTGACGCCAAACAACCCCTATATGCAAATTTCCATCCAAATCGTTAGAGCCGTTAGCGAGATCCTCGAAATTATATACAAGAATTTCTCGTTTAATAAGATTAGATTTACGTTTTGATCGTTTTGGGGGCACCAGGCGCGCTATAACGTCTTGTAAA
>JAGFPH010006187.1:0-21686 GCA_018207615.1 Philaenus spumarius | reverse complement strand
TGCTCATTTACTACTCCCGATCTTAGGTCTCACCATAAGGGTTACTGCAATAGCTCATCTTTCCTATGTAAATTCGTTAATAATCTACTTATATAAAGCTAGACGGTAACATTGATTCACTGACATTAATTATAATTAATTCACTTCCCGTAATCGTACCCCCCTCAACCTTATACTTGAATTAAAGCTCTCGATGAGAAACTTTTGGGTAAATTGCCAGAATTTAACATTTTTTAATTTTGGAAGAACCTTTTGGGCGAGAAAGATTTTTCCGATTTTTTCAATTTTTTAATTTTTTCACTTTGAGAGAGTTTTGTAAGAAAACGGTAAGAGATAGCAATCAATGTTAAATACAAAAGTTGTAAAAAATTAAATTTCAAACAAGAGATTTTCCGTCAGATTCAAGATCCAATCATCCATTTAGCTACTATTCATCCGAGAAGGGATGCTCCACCCAACGTCTTGAAGCTAGACGGGTTCATTGATTCACTGACATAAACCATGAGGCACTTGCCATAATCGTACCCCCCTCGACCTCATACTTGAATTAAAGCTCTCGACGAGAAACTTTTAGAAAGATTGCTACAAGTTAACATTTTTTATTTTGAAATCACCTTTTGGGCGGGAAAGATTTAATTTTTTTTTCATTTTTCCACTTTTGATCGTGTTTTGTAAGAAAACGGTAAGAGATAGAAAAAAATGTTAAATACAAAAGTTGTAGAAAATTTAATTTAAAACTAACGCTTATCCATCAGATTTAAGATCTAATCATCCGTTCAGCCGCTATTCACCCGAGAAGGAGCTCCGGCACACAATCCTTCAAATTTCCCATGTTAATCTTATGGAGATAATGTTTAATGAGTTTGAGTCAGCTGCCAAATAAAACAGCTGATTTATGCTCGGTCACCTATGTACAAACGAGCCAAAGATTAACGAGATTCTTTAGCGAATTTTTCAACTGCGAGCGAAGCGAAGCAGCCATGTGAGGCCGAAAGCCGAGGCGGGGTTGGGACGCGAAGCGTTCAGGAGCAGAGCCCCTAGTTAAGATATATTTGTTGAGACCTCAGTAACAAGAAACGTATTTGTTTCACTGTAGTAGGAATCAATTAATCGATAGTGACACAGTTTAGACAGGGAAGTGTTACAAGTAGGACTCATTTTTCTACATTTTAGTACAGAAAACCAAGATGCCTTCTCGCTTGGAGACCCAAACAGCCGTTTCCCCTTGCTTGGACCTCTGGTCGTGCATTGTACCTACTCAAGAACACCCCCACAGCGATCATCAATAACCACACTTAAATCAATTTTCCTATTATTTTCTAGTCAAACTCCTCCGCACAACACACTATCCACGGAGAATGATGTATGTAATCGTATCAAACGTTACATCATAGGTCTGGCATTAAAACAAAGCGTTTGCCATAAATAACCACTTTAAAGCCCGTAAATTACTGTCAACGAGCGGACTGTCAGCGCCGAATCAGAACCTCTCGTCGTAAATATACGTTGTTCGTTTTGTTTCGGCGATGCCTTCAATTATACTCACGCAGACGGCCTGGGTAATTTTACACTAGATTTGGTCGAATTCTCGTAAGAACCTTTTAGGAAACGAGCAATTTTAGGTGAAACGGCTTGCATATATTGTCAGTAGACCTACACATACTACAGAATCATTAGGAATCTATACGTATGTATATCTATACTAATATTATAAAGAGGTAAAGTTTGCTTTTGTTTGTTTGTTTGTTTTTTTTTTTGTATGAAGGGGGTAATCTCTGGCATTACTGAACCGATTGAAAAAATAGTTTTACTAATAAAAGCTACACTATCCCTGAGTAACATAGGCTATAATTCATTTCGATAAAAACCTTTTTTTATTTCAATATTTGTAAAATTAGTCAGAAAAAATTCTTAGGTTAGGCCTAGAATGATAAACCAACACTGTATTTACATTTACTACTATAGCAACCGATTAAATAAAATAACAGATAATATAGCACCTATTTGCTCCAATATTTCCATTAACAGATTACAAAATTTGAAGCAATTATTTTTGTATTTCTAGTTTCTAAGTTAGGGTTTTAAAGTGTAGACCTGAGCCTTGCTGGTTCTTTTAACCATTATTATAACTGCTGTTATAAAATATAAGAAATAATTTGATTTGGACATTTAACATTAATTTACCATCTTAGTTTTGAGGTCATTATTAATCCTACACCTTTTTTATAAATCAAACATAACATATGTTTTTAGAAGGTGCCATTGGGGTTTGGCGTGCGGAGCATGCAGGGGTCTCCCCTAGTAAATAAAATAGAAGTGTCTGCCTTTGATTTCAGAATAAATCATTTTTCTAAGCTCATATAATGGTAAGTCACACTCTATCAAAACCCAAACATGCTTTTTTTAATTTGTTGTCTTTTTGACTGTCTGATTGTCCGGGCTAATTTCCGGAAAGGCTGAACAAATTTCGACGAATCTTTCATTTGCAAGTAAAATACATTTCAGAGACTAATCTAGGCTACTTTTTATCCCAAAAATATTTAGGGTTGCTATTGAAATAAACGGTACCAGGAACTGGTACATACTTTCTCACAAACATATTTAAATTATTTAAACAGATGCACTGTGACTTTATAATTGTAGGCGGGGTAGGAGAGGTGATTTTAAACTAGGAGATTAACTAATAAATATTATTATTATTATCTAGAGAGAAAACTATTCGATCGATTTCGAACAAATTTTCACCAAACACATACATTAGGCCTATATAGGTGCACGAAAAAAGGTTTTGAAAAATTTGAAAAACAACCCCCTTTATGGCCAAAAACCCCCAAAATTCAGTTATTATTATTATTAGCTAAACGAGAATTTTTAGAAAGATGCGGTTTTTTACGTATGTTAGGGTACATTAAAGGCTACAAATAAGCTAAATTTTATCAAAATCGTTAGAGCCGTTTTTTTATAAAAAAATAATAACTGATTTTTTGGGGGTTTTTTGGCCAAAAAGGTTTTTTTTTTAAATTTTCAAAACCGTTTTTCGTGCATCTATACAGGCCTAATTGACGTGTCTGGTGCAACTTTGTTTGAAATCGATCTAATAGTTTTCGCTCTAGCTTTGTATACATACAGACATACAGACAGACATTTTGTAAAAACCACTTTTTTGGACTCACGGGGTCCCAAAACGGATATTTCCACAAAAATCTCAACATCGATTTTTTGCGATCACTATACTTTCTCCATACTATAGTAGGTATAGTGAGAAAGTAAAATGATAAAATTATGGACAACATTTGGGGGTTTGCAGCCCTGTAACAGATAAAACAGCTGATTCGGATATATAAGCTTAGCAACACATCTTTGTTGAATGCATTTACATTCATTACCATAGCAACCAACTTAGCAAATTTATAATCAGTTCTTCACAACCATCAGCTTTAGGTTAACAAAATGAATCACAAACGAATCAACGAAAAAGGCTTACTGCATTATAATTCAAACATCTGTTGTTACATATTATAAACTAGGGTCTGCTCGCTTCGCTCGCCAATTCCTTCGGTGGCATGATATGGTGATGCCAATGCAAACATATTATTGAATATTGATTGTGTTATTTTTACGGAAATTGGAAATACGGAGAAGCAATTGGATATAAGTTGGATGGAGGGGGTAGTTGCAAAATGTACAAAGCGTAAGAGATCGAATTATAGACGCAGATTTGTCCACAAAATCCCTAATTTTGTTCATCATTTTTTAATTTTTTTTATAGGAGTTTTTACGGAAATGATTATTGTCTAGGACTGAGGCACTTGTATCTAAGTCGAGTGAGGGGGGTTGCTGTGACCTGTACATTATGTAATACATAGATCGAATAGACATACAATATCCCCAACATTTGTCCCTCAAAATACCTAATTTTGTCCATAATATTTTCATTTCTTTAAACAGGAATTTTAAATATTTTCGAAATAAAAAGTAGTCTAAAATATTCTCTGAAAAGTCCTCTACGTGTTAATGAAAGTTTCGTTAAAATCGGTTCAGCCATTCCGGAGATTAGCCCGGACAAACAAACAGACAGGCAACAAATTTATAAATGTGTGTTTATGTTTTGGTAATGTGCGAATAACCATATGAACTTAGAAAAAAGCTTTTGAAATCACATAACGACACTTCAATTTTATTTATAGGCTTATGCGTAGATAACACAACTGAATTGGATCAAAAGATTAACACAATTTTAGGTTAGGTATAAGCCAATCTTCATTTCAGTGAAAATATCAGACTGTACAATACTGTAATCTGTTTGTATTTACTTCGTCACGAGTTATTGCTTATGTTGGTGAGCGAAGCGAGCAGGGGTGGTGAAAATAAGTTGATGAAAACTTTGTCGGAAAGTGCTTTCAATCCGAGAGGTTGTTAAAGAATAGTATCGGCTCGCAGGCACTGTGGAACTGCATCACCTCTATTTCAACTTGATATTGTCGATAACATTTTTAATATAAGTGAGCCCTTTTTTCTTTAATTCTTTCTTGGTACTTGTACAATAAAACCGAAAAAAATTCAAAAAAGTAAAAAAACGCCAACCTAAAAAAAAAAATAAAAATAAAATAATTCAAACACAAAAAAAAGGTGTATAAGAGAAAATTATTTTTTTAATGGGAAAAACCACAAAGTACAATGATATCAAATGAAATGCCCAAGCTACTTTTACATCTACAATCTACAATCCCTTTCACACCTCTCCCCTTCATTTCCTCCACCCATTCACTGAACCTGAAACTGAAAAATTTTCAAACACCGAAACCTGAAAAAAACTGGAAACGAAAAAAATTTTAAAAGCTTGGCGGCTCGTGCAGCTGATACATAAACAAGTACATAAATAAGTATTGCACTATACACATTACACACGCCGCCAAGGTTTTACCTGTTATTTTATTCAATTTTTTGTTATGGTTAATTCATCAGTCTAGGCCTAACGTAAGAATTTTTTCCAACTAAATTTACAAATATTGAAATAAAAAATGTTTTTATCAAAATGAGTTATAGCCTATGCTACTCAGGGATAGTGAAGCTTTTTTTATTAGTAAAACTATTTTTTCAATCGGTTCAGTAGTTCCAGAGAGTACATACAAACAAATACATTTTACCTCTTTATAATATTAGTGTAGAAGATATGGGCGAAATCACCTGTTAGATTATGTCTGGAGTCGGAACTGCTCAATAACGCTATAGTAGGCTATGTCTTTAAAATTATAGTTAATTTACATGACCATTCGCATGCTTTGTAACAAATTTTACTATTTTGTTACTCACGTACGTACCCGTTTTTTTTAGGAGTCGATCAGATACCATTTAGCTTTAATCATGCACATAAGATATTTAAAGGAAAATAATTATTTTAAATGTGTGAAGTTATCAAGGGGTTGCAGGGGTCTTCCCTGGTAAATTTTACAAAACTTGTGAACACCAACTATTGATTTGAATGTATAATCAGTTTTTAATTATTTACTAAAATAATTTCATCGCGGTATGGTGTGTTTTCTCGTGAAATGTTTGCCTTGTACTCAGCGTTATGTATTTTTAGTTAAAACTGGAAAGCTCCCACTGTTTGTACAGCAGGTGCGGGTAAATCCTCGTGGGACAAGAAACAAACAAATGTCAGAGATGAAATCATCCAGCATCTTGTTAGGCGGTAATGACGCGTGTCGTGGAAATGTGACGTTTCCCTTTAAGTTCTGTGCAATGTGCAAACAATTCAAATTAGCTATATTTTTTACAAATATAATAATAAGTAATGAGCTCATTTTTTATCCACGTCCAGGTACGCCGCTACAACAAATTATTGGAGTGTACGATATATAAAATTTCCCAATAATTTTGATCGGATTTCTCAACTTACCTGGGGTCTGGTTAAAGGGGTGTATAAACATGTTTGGAAAATTTACCATGTTTGGAATTTTTAGTGGCTATGGAGGTATTTGTAACACTTGAAGAGAAAAATGTGGGGCGCAGGCGACCCATGATAGTTAAGAAGGAGTAAATAAATTACATTACAATGAATTCCATTTCCAATGCACTAAAATTGGTTGTGAATTTATCCGGATTATCTACTTCTAGTAACTACTGGCTGCGTCCCACGTTTTTTAATCTTCAAGTCTTACAAATATCTCCATAACCATTAAAAATTCGATCTCAAAATTTTTTTAGAAGTGTGCAGGAAAAATTATTTTATTCTTTTTAGTTCGTTTTAAAAACGTGGTATATAAAAAAAATGTATTAAACTAATTATTTTCTGCTTTTTAGTCTTATGCCCCGGGTGAAAGGTTCCAATCGATTTTAGAACGTTTAAAAACTGAACGAAAACTCTATGACGTTTTTAAACGGCTATGCTCTAAGCGGTAGTAACCAGTGCTATAGAACACAAGGGCTAGACCAGTCCGCCACGGAAAACGTTCCCGTCACTGCCACTGTGATGACGTCACGGTGGTAACGCCTGCTCCATTCCCAACGCTTCTCATAAGTATTCTCTGCTACAATAATTTCAATTTCTTAGCAAAGCTGTAAAATTTTTATGATGCGCTCTTCTTTAGTTTTAGTATTGACACTACACAAAGCAATAAGGAGACTGTAAACAATTTGTCTAAAGATGTAAGAAGAAGACAGGGTTACAATAAAACTAACTAATTCGTAGGTAATAAACCGTTGTACCTACTGATGTTAGCCATCTTTTAATTTGATTCTCCTAAACATTTCTGAAAACTAAATACAAAATTGAACAAAATGTGTCACATTATTGAAAATAATTGTATTTATTAGGGACAGTGTATCTGTTTAATAATTTAAATATGTTTGTGAGAAATTATGTGCCAGTTCCTGGTACCGTTTATTACATCTGTGGAAAACTTGTAAGGAAAAGGATAAGATGCTGTGAACTTTGTTAGAAGAGTAAGATAGGAAACCAAAAACAGGAAGGACTCCCTACAATAAACCACCAAAACTTGAATGTCATACTGCAGTTTAATAAAACATGTGTAATACTTATAAAATAAAACACATAAAAGTTATAAATACTTACACATAATGAGTAGCTTATATGCAGATATGCACATTGACATAATAATTACTACTGACATAAAATATATATTTTTAAAAATAAAACTGCTTTATAGAAAATTTCCTTCCCTAGGCCTTAGAGAGAATAGTTAATTTAATAGTTGAATTTAAACAATTGAACTATTTAAATTTAAATTAACACTGTGCAATTTAACTTAGTCTATAAGTTTAAAATTATGTTTTATTTTTGTCATCGATAATTTCATTACTCTAAGTTTAAATTTGATTATAATTATTTGTATATTATATATTTATTTATATCTAATTATTCTGACAATTTTAAGTGCATTTTGCTAGTAAAGTTTTTTTTTAAATATTTTAACTTAAAACTGCAGAAGAAATTACTTGAGGACCTTGGTAACTTTTAACATAAAGTAATCTCGCTTGCAACTCTTACATTAAATAAATAATATTTTTTAATGTTTATTTTAATTAGAAGCTGAGTACTTAACATTTGTTGTTTTTAAATTTTGAGTTATCAATAATTAATTACCGGCACTCTAAGTTTAAATCTTATTATTATTTATATATTATGTATTTATTTATATCTCATCATTCTGAAAATGTTTGTTTTAATGTATTTTGTTAGTAAAGGTGTTTCTTGGAATATTCAAGTAATGCTGCAGACAATATAACTTGATAATCTTGGTAACATTTCATAAAGTAATTTCGTCTGCAACGTAACATTAAATAAATAAATACCTTGCTAAAACGGTCTGTTATTAACTTGACCGCAACGCAACAACATAATATATTACCAAATTAATAGTTTCAGTAATTTCGTCTGCAACGTTATATCAAATAACACGTGAGAGCTAAGGCGAACCGTGCTTGCGCGGCGCGTCATGGCACCTCAGTGACGTCACATAGAAGGGGCCGGTGAGAGGAAGGTTGGGACAGTCGGCGAGCGTCAACATCAAAGGAGTGGACCTGCCCTTGTATTCTATTGCCCTGGGTAGTAACACTGCCTGACGTTAGTTTAAAATCGATTGCAAAGTTCCACCGGACAGACTGTAAGACAGACTTGAAGGAAACCGAACTAATAAAAACGTGGTAAAATTAAATAATAAAACACCAGGCCATATTATTGTTACGAGACAAACTACTGTATTATTATGTAAACAACTAGTAAGCTTTCGAGAAAAACCACAGGCTGATTAATTAGATGCACATCAGAAATACATCATTTAATAAATACTATTTAAAAACAACAAGCTTTATCTAGGCCTACCTAACTATGCGGAGGGGATTTCTATCTCGGTAAATGTGTACAATTATTAACATTATACAGATATGATTTTAAAACTGTAAGCCAATTTATAAAAATTGTGTATAAATATTATCTTTTAATAGCTTTTTATTTCATATTGATATATCAAATGATTTAGAAGTTACTAATATTATAATAATTAAGAAATTAATAATGAAGTTTTATTTATGTACGAATGTTTCCGAAGTTAAACGAAATCTTCTTTTAATTTTTATAAATGAATATATTGATGATAAAACTAAAAGGTTGTATTTATATTCATTTTATAACCTCAAAGAAATCTTATAACGTATTATATATAGCCTACATTAGTTCTATAACTCATACTATTTAAAAATTCAACTTCACAAGACATTACATTATTGATTGATGATGTAATCATATATAACACCAAAGTATAATATACGCTAGGTTTTGTATATAATACAAATTTCTCATTATGTTGGGTTTTCAAATTATTGAGGAGTGGGTGACACACCATACCTCCCATGGCGATGTCCCTGTCTAGGTTAGAATCCTATTTTTAAAACTTTAACGGGTATTAAAGAATTACAATTCTTGAGTTCGTGAAAACCTTAAGTAAATAGATTTAATCTACACCACAATTAATATAATAGTAAGTTTGGGGAGCGGTGTAACACAATGGTTAGCGCGGTCGTCCGACACAGTAAGCAGGTTCGGACTAGTTGTCGGCGTCCTTTACGATATATGGTACTTTATCACCTCCTATAAAAGTGAGTGTACGTACGTACGAACGTTATTGAACAGCTGTCAGCAATAAACTCCGTCTCCACTTCAGACATATAACATCTGATTTCGCACATCATCTGCAATACTTTAACAAACCCTAGCCTAGATTGTAAATTGGGTTTATGTTTACAAGTTTGAACTTTAATCAAAACAAACTTCTTATAATGTCTGGATATTTGTTGTTTTTGTATAATATGTGTTATATAACTAATGGAGGCTATAATGTGCTATACGATCGGCTTTGAGGTTAGAAATCGTTGAAAATGTATGCATTTTTACAATCCTTTTTGTTTACTTTATTCTTTTTTTTTTTATTCGAAGCAGTTATCGCCGCCTGTACTTTATTCTTGATAGCCTAAACAACACTATGGCTTACAAAAAAACTATATCTGAATTGTTTGCTATTTTAATAGAATCATAAAAGTTTGATAGACCAACAACAAAAATATAGTTTTGTCTAAACGACTGTATTTAAAATACGTTGTGGTTAAAATCGTTGCTTTAAGTAGGCCTATGATTAAAATGTATACTTTTTTGTTTTGTTTACTTATTTCAGGTCTTTGAGTAAAATTTGTATTTTTAGGCTCTGTACATTTACCAAGTTGAATATCCCTAACGGCATAGACTCAGTTAGATATAGTTTGTTGCTCGTAGGCCTAAGTAGTTCCTTCTGAAGAACGAAGTAAAAAAAAACACGTGTTCAACCAATATATTATATTGTTTCAAGCGATTTCTAACCTCAAAACAAGTCAATATAGCCTACATTATTAGTTATATTTCACATTAAAATTAATATTTTGAAGTTATATTTTTTCTCATGTGTCAAATTAATGTGCACGTGATTTTTCATATGATCTTAAGATTTTACTAGTTAAAAAATACGAATACGAAAAGAAAAGAAAGAAAAAGAAAAGTATAACGCGCTTTAATGTATTATTAGTATTATAGTTTCTTCTTGAATTATAAGTGATAGTAGATGAGCTTAGCTTAGAAACGGATTTGACAGTGTGAACCTCCTGGAATGGCATGGGAAGAGGATTACTACCTCATAATCCCCGAAGAACCCACACAGTCACGACTCACTTTGTAAGAAAACGTAGCGTTGAGGTGAATTGATCATCATCGCCCGTCTGGATAGATTACCACATAAGAACACTGTAACCATTCTATCATCCTGGGGAACGTTGGTTTTAACCTTTAAAAAAATATTGGGACGTTTAAGCTCTTCAATAAAACTTAATCAAATCAAACATCTTTTATTTCGTTAACATTAAAATTATGTACATCTATTGGGTTTTTACTTAAATATCGTAGTAAAAATGTTGTATATTAATCGAAAGTCGAAGAACAAAGCCATATCTTGTCAGGTTTAAAGCGAGTCGGCTACTGTTTGCTTTACTTCCGCCCTCTTACCACAAGCCTCTGGATATGCGTTATAAGTAATGTGTTGAATTTAAACCTCAATGAAACATATCTCAGTTAGGCGATGCTTAACACCTAACTAGTAATAACTTCTTCTATAGGATATACATCAACATATTATATATCGTTACTAGTACTTTGCACATTAAATCACCTATTTTCTTAGTGAACCCAAACTTACAATGTGTTTCCGACATGTGCCTGTGCATGGGAAAGTTGCTTTTAATTTAAACTGTTTTGGCCTAATTTCAAGTAAAGCCTGTGGTGCTTGTGTTGGGGGGGGGGGGGGGTACGACCCTACCCGGCGCCTGGCATGGTCGACACATGTTACTCGATCAATAGATCAAGCGACACGTTTCTCCGAGTCCCACTTTTACTCTTAATGACGTGAATGATAAACTATGTCATGGGAAATTAATTACGTACTAGGGTGGCTGTAGTTTAGGTCGGCACATCAATGCAAACGTAATTCTGGTAAATGACTATTGAGCTTGATGTGAGGGAAGATAACTTGATGGAATAAAACTTGAACACAAAATCTCACAATGAATACGTTTACTAACACATACGCGTTTCAACGACAAAGTCGTCATCATCAGTGATACACGAGCTACTATAGGCCTAATCAAACTATAACCAACAATGTGTCAAAGCACCGTATTTGTACAAAGCTTGAACCAAAGGGGCGTGGCTTAAATAAACGTTACAATAGTAAGGCGATCATATGTCTAATGTTATACTCTTAAATTATAGTAAATAAAACGTTTTACTCTCAGAAATTAACAATTTTCAAATTTAATTTTCGTTTAATATATATTAACCATACAATGCAAAGTTCCCAGAATGGTAAACCATTAATGCGTTTTGCAAGAATTTTATTGTAATTATATCCCAATCCAAAACGTTCATTCGTTTTTTTGCAGAAAAAGATCTAAACAATTCGAAGACCTTTATGTATGCTACTAAAAAAAGTTCGATGTAAAATTTTAAAATTTATTAGCTCAGGAAGCAAAAAAATGGTCTGTATCGGTAGCCAACATAAAAAATAGTAAAACATTTCTGTAATTTTTTGCCCGATTATACAAAAATGTATTTTGAAAAATTAACCAGGTATATCCTTTTCCCAAATATGAGATGTTATTACAAGTTGTACAGAATAAATGGTAGAATTTAACTGTAAACTTGGAAAATTTTGAATAATCTTATATTTTGTAATCAGATATTACAAAATTAAAGAAATAATTGCCTAAAGGTCTCATGAGTTTTAACAAAACGTATATAAATAAAATTATATAAAACCGAAGAAAAATGTTAGTAATTTTTTTCAACAATGCAAAAGATTAGTAATTTATTTATAAATAGAAGTGTATACAAATTTTCAATTTCAATTCAAGTTCAATTTCAAGTGTATATCAATTTCAAAAATTTGTTTCGGAAAAAAAACGGCTTTTGTGTACTTACTACAAGACCTCTACTAAAATTCATCACCAAACAGAACTCAAATTATATCACTTTTATAAAACTAATTTCAATCACAAACACAATAACACATGCTATACTTACCCTTTTACTTTCTCACTATATGTACTATAGTACCTATAGAGAAAGTAAAGTGATCGCAAAAAAAAATCGATGTAGAGATTTTTGTGGAAATATCCGTTTTGGGACCCCCTGAGTCCAAAAAAGTGGGTTTTACAAAATGTCTGTCTGTATGTATGTCTGTCTGTATGCATACAAAGCTAGAGAGAAAACTGTTCGATCGATTTCGAACAAATTTGCACAAAACGTGTCAATTAGGCCTGCATAGATGCACGAAAAAGGCTTTGAAATGTTTTGAAAAATAACCACCTTTTTGGCCAAAAAACCCCCCAAAAATCAGTTATTATTGTTTTGTATACAAAAAATTGCTCTAACGATTTTGATAGAATTTGGCTTATTTGTCTTAATGTACCCTACCATGCGCAAAAAACGCATCTTTCTAAAAATTCTGGTTTAGGTAATAATAATAGCTGATTTTTGGGGTTTTTTTGGCAAAAAAGGGGGTTGTTTTTCAAAATGTTTCAAAACCTTTTTTCGTGCATCTATACAGGCCTAATTGACACGATTGGTTCAAATTTGTTCGAAATCGATTGAATAGTCTTCTCTCTAGCTAATAATAATAATATTTATTAGATACTCTCCTACTTTAATGTATCCCCCTATCCTACTTGAATACAATTATGAAGTCACAGTGAATCTGTTTAATAATTTAAATATGTTTGTGAGAAAGTATGTGAAAGTTTCTGGTACCGTTTATTTAAATTAAACACGGTATATCACAATTTTATAAATTTTATTCATAATATTTTCTCTAAATATCTCTACACAAAGATATTTTAAGCTGTCCCGTAGTTTAACTTAAAAGTCTGTCTAACGGTAGTGCGTCTTCAAAAGTGACGAATTTAAGTTATTTCCTTGTGCTTTCTCGCGTGGCATCAACTGATTTAGAAAATTATAATTTTACAACAATGATTAAATACGTAAATATACGTTTTGAAACAAATTTGTAAATACAAAAATTGAAGTTTAAAACATTTCCTTATACACATGGTTTTTGTTTTATTGAGATTGGATGATTTTTAGTGGGTGAAACATTCAAAACAAGTTAAGTTGTCTGCAATTCTGGCAGTGCGCTGAGACGTCTCAGAAACTAACCATTTTCAAATAAAATATTCTTTTTATTAGATATTAAAAACTAAATGCTTCCTTTATTTCATAAGATTCACTTATATCTTTTACTGTAGCAAATTTGAATTTTTGTGAAAACCTTTATCTAATAATATGTCTTTTACTCAGGTGGTGTGCGGTAATAATATGTTTGGGAACAGCCGCAGTTGTATAATTTATTCCCGTCATGGTTGTTATTGGTTAGATTAGGTGGTTAATGTCGTTACGCGTTGTTGGTGTAAAGTTATGCCGTAGCAAGGCCAAACAGTTTCAGTGTTATGAATCTGACATCGAATTTAGGAAGTAAACTTTTCTAATTTGAAGGAAGCAGTTCATAAAAGTCTAAACTATAATTCGTAGATTACAGACATGTTAAATTATACATTTTCTTTAAAGGTACTTGCTAATAAACATTGGAACCTTAGTGTAACGAATCTCAAGAGGTTTTGAAAACAATCGTTACATCGAGTAATTTGTTATTTTGACGTTTTAATAGATAATATTCATTTTATTGAATTTCACACATTTATTTGTTGTGTGGGAGGAGGGTTGAGGAAGGACTCACAAAGATTCATGTCGACACACTTTCGTTTGTGGAATTTACTGTTTGGTTGGATTCGTTATACAAAGGTGGTCACGTAGACAATTCGTTATATAGAGGTTACCGTTGCAAAAAAATCGTTATACAAAGTAAATTATTAGCTAATTTCCATAGGAATGATGAGATATGCAGTGACTTTTATGTTCGGACCTAATGTCGGGAGTGGTCAATGAGCAGCGATCATGGACCCCAGAACACGTTTTGAGGTGTCATGCAAAATTGTGTAAGGCTATATACCAGGTGTCTTAAAAGTCCCCCCCCCCCACTTTAACTTTTGTGTTTTGAATAAGTAGCTAATATCTCGAAAAGGAAGAGTTTTGAAATCGATTTGAAAGCAACATTTTAGGTCAAGCACTTTGAAATAAACATTTTCGTCTCTTGAAATTTTTTCTAAAAACTCTTCCTTTTCGAGATATTAGCAACTTTATGTCGATTTATTTCAACACGTTTAGGGCCGCCATTTTGTTTTGGGTGGTCCGATTTTTATTTTATTTATGTCATTTTCCTAGTCTTAAATAGACCTTTAAAATGAGGTATCACATGACCATACTTCCCATTTAAAAATTTTGAGTTGCCCCCAAAATCCCTCATTTTTAGGGGACACTTAACATTTCCGATTGCTTCAAAAGATACTTTGGGCTAAGTTAGTATCGTTCCCCAAAGGATATTTGTCTGTTTGCACAAACACAAAAGTTCAAGTGGGGGGGGGGGGACTTTTAAGACACCTCGTATATGTGTTCGCTCTTTAACGGCCGCATTGTTCGTCCGATTTGATCCTAATCTGGTAAACACGTTGGTTTTCTAAGAGTTCGTTAACCAAATTTCTTTGACATTTTTCGTGTTAGAATGTAACATTTTTGGGGTTTTATCTAAGCAAATTAATACAGGAGATTATTGTGCACGTTTTCTTTGTTTACACGATCTTAAAGTCGTCTCGTTCCCACAAAATCAATCAGAACGTAAAACACCATAAAAGTATCTCCGGTTCAAATCCACGAGGGGATTTTACCGTGGAGGTAGCGTCTTATCCGAGAATGCGGCAAACTTCGAAGCGTAGTGCTTAATGCGAGGCTCCAAGGCAAAGCGAGTTTTTCCGCTTTGAGCGGAACGAAGCAGTACGTCAGCCTATTCCAAAGGCTGACGCGCAAACTTTAATAATATATCTCGTGCACGCAGTCTCCTATTCAGCATCTTCGTGAGTAGACCAATTTCTCGAATAGTTTGTTGAAACCATAAAACATATCAAATTAATTTTGAAAATTCGCTCAACTCACATAAAGGGTTCAGCTGCACGATTGCAATATTATTCTTACGAGAGGATTTAAATTCGTCACATTGAGAGTTTTTTTTTTACATGCTCTATGCGTTATGTAGAGGTATGTTTATCATTGAATGCTATGACCTGTTCAAGGAAATATCAAGAACTTCATTAAATCGAGGATTTCATTATTCTCTGTTTGAAGTTATTGTTAGTTAATGATGGATGTTGAATTTGATTATAATTACTTGTTCGGACATTTGCCATCATTTGTGTGTTAAATTTCTCTAACCGAACTTTTACCAGTAGAATCACCACGTGGTGTTATAACCCTTCCCGTGTGAAGCAGTTGAACTATATGAAACAATAGGGAACTACCCCTCCCTGTTTGCCACGCCATAATACTCAGGCCAGTTGTCAGTCTCACTCCAACTTGTCAACTAGACGCTTGCCATCAAGTGCGTGTGCTTTGTGTTTGAATTGTGTTTTTTCGGTGGTTGGTGTGTTTGACTTCTCAGTGTTAGCTCTGAGATGTAACTCGTAGATATTTTTAAGGTTAGTAGTAATTTGTAGTTTTACTTTGTTCACTCTTACATAGGCCTAGTTGCCTGGGTTTATGTACCGTTACTTTTAGTCACTTGATAACGGGATTTCATTATATTGCGGTTCGTTATAACGATATTACACTGAATTTGAAAACAGGAAAACATTGGGACGATTTATTTTTTATTTACACACTATACATTGGAAGTTTTATGCAAAATTAGTACTCGAGTAGTAATGCACACCCTTAAAAACATTTCATGACAAAGTGATGATAGAACATCGTAGAGAATAACCTCGTTATTATTGTGTTTTATTATTAGCGAATTTGCATTGGAAAGATCAGCTATCGGAGTGACTCTTATGTTGAGTCCTAAGGTCGGGAGTAGTTAGTGAGCACCTATCATAGTCCCCAGAACACGTTTATGGGTGTCGTTCAATCTATCTATACTTATAAAAGCCAAATACCATTTGCTCATCACAGTTTCTCCAAAACTACGAGGCCTACAAACATGAAATTTGGCACTAATACTCTTTATAGGCTCTAGACGCGCACTAAGAAAGGGTTTCCGAAAATTAGAAATTTTAGGAGGGGTTTTGGGGGGAGTCAAAGTTTTTTGGGGTTTTATCTAAAAAATAAATACAGGAATTATTTCGCGTATTCTGTTATTTTACACGACCCTACAGCCCGTCTGGTTGCCCCAAAACGTAAAATACCATAAAGTACCCGGTCAAAATCCCGTGGGCCGGGATGCAAGCTCGCGAAACTAGTTGGTCTGCTGCGAACAAAGGGAAGCTGTCAATAATCCGAGGTCACAAGGTTGAGGTGCAAATTCGCAAAGCGCAGACCTTATGCGAGGCCGATAAGTATTTTTAGTGCGAGCGGAACGAAGCAGCACGTGGGCCAGGGCAGGAGGTTGAAAATTCTATTTAAAAAAAAATCGTACACGCAGCCCTTGGTATATTCAGCGCCTTCGTGAGTATACCAATTTCCCAAATACTTGGTTGAAAACATATTAACTTAATTTTGGAAATTCGCTCATTTCACGTCAGCGGTTCAGCTGCGTGGTTGACTTATTATTTGTTCTTTAAACTATTTCTGGAACCCTTGTCGTGAGAAACTTACACGGCTCCAGCTTTATAGTAGTACAAATCTGAAATACATTTTATCCCGCCAATTTGGTTCGGGCCAGCAACAATAAATATTCCGTCAGTGCCAATATTTTGTCTTTTTGGGTGGATTTTTAATTTGCTTCCAATCCGCTTGAGAGCAGAAAAAATGATCGTAACTTTTTAACTTCTGTGAAAAGTTGGCTGATGAAACTCGAAGTAATTGAAGACTTAATCTGTGTAACTAAGTAGTTTTTAAGTTATTCGTGTTTGTACAGTGCTGTGGTGTTCTATTTGTTGTATTTATGTTCTTGTCAGTGACCAGATGACTTTTAATTTATTGTAATTATTTGTATAGTTATATTTTATTTAGTTGTGTTTATAATTATTAGTACCAGTGCTTTGTTGCTGGTTTTCTTTCTCTGCCTATTTATGTTTGTATTGTTTGTCCTCTTGCCTCAGCAAGCCGCACATAGCAGTTAAAATTTATGTGTAAAAGGTAGACCAAACTAAAATTTTTATTTTCTTCTCTCTCTAATTATTATCAACTTTTTTGTTTATTAGTTTATCAAATGCACTAACCATCGGTTACAGGAAAAGATGGTTGGGTATTTCCTAGACATTAGTATATTGTTTAATTGTATATAAAAAGGAATCAATAAAAAATATTATTATTATTATTATTCTTGTTTGAAACTTCAGATAACCTTATTAACAGTGCCAAAAGAATTTTGCTCTATTTAAGTCCGTACAAAGTTGATGGAGGGCGAGGGGGACTTTATTAACCCACAATTTAGATAACATAATTGTTGAATCAGCTGTTATATTAAACTCTATGTACACATGCTTGTTAAAGGTTCAGTGGATCCAGTCAAAGTGCAGTTTCGTAACGCGTCAGTATCGACCGTCTGTGTGTCTAAATTGTATGCATGTGTTGTAATTTGTGGGATATAGTTCATGACTATCTAAACTATAACTCGTAGATTACAGAAATGGCAAATCAGTTTCGGTTGACTTACTTAAAACCAGAAAAACATCGGTCAGACTTTAATTATCTACTGATTATAAAAAAATAAACTGCATATTCTGAAAAATCAACTGCCGTATGAATAAAGCGCACATAAATCCAAAATTATAAAGCAATTTGTAAAACCATAAAGTTCAATGGGCGACCAGATTGTTGAAGTATCACCCCGTGTATGGCTGATTGCTAGCAATTTCTCGGTCGCCAGGCGATTTGGAGATTGCATGGACAACCCATGCGATCCATCAGATTGGCGGGCGATATGTTCGCCTGAGTGTCGGGATTGCCGTGTGTATGGGGCCAAGCGATCATCTCAGTCGACCTCTGAGCTCCAGTACATGCGCAGAACTGCTCAAACCACTGCTTACCTTCATGCAATTTCTATGTAGCGTCATGATGATAGCCTCACAGGTTTCAGGAATGATGTGACCTAAGCTCTGAGGAGAAATTCATTTTGAATATTTCAGGTCTTCAAATGTTCTGCCTGTCGCAACGTAGCGGCGAGTCGTTCCTCAGCACTAATTGATTCAGTCTTACGAGTGTTCTGTTTCTTTATGAACAGTTCGACTACACTCAAAAGGTAACGAAAATTGCTATTAGTCGTTCTTAAGTAATTCTTAAAGTCATCTGGATACCCGCAAACACTAGCTCACGACTGTAGAATGAGATTGCCTTTGAGATCGCTTTGGACAAAAATCACTTTCGATCGGCGATCTGATCGCGACCTGATTGCCGCATGTAGGGCTAGCTTTAGTGCTTACAAGCGATTTTCTAGTCGCGCAATAGCATACAACGTTAGTACAAATCAGTTCCTTAAACGCATTACTTGAAGACCATAACGCATATCCAAACGATTGTGGTAAGACGTCGGAAGTAAAGCAAACAGTGGTCGATCTGCTAGGTGGTATGATATAACTACTCTACGTTTCAAGTTTAATTGGTTGTATGTAGAAACCCAAATGCTGGTGTTAATCTAATGCGCGCACCGCGGCTACTAGTCTGCATAAAAACGTAGGCTACAAGCGTTTGACCGCATTGGATTTTGAAATAAAGATTTCGGTATTGTATGCTCGCAATACAACAAGCGGAAAGCAGAACTAAACGACGCTAACACTAATTATTCTATAACTCAAAGTACTGAAAGCTTTTACTTTCTCCACCCTATACGTAGTATATGGAGAAAGTATTGTTTTCGTAAAAATGTTCGAATTTGAATTTTCAGTTGAATTATCTGTTTTGGTGCTCCCAGAACCCCAAAAAATAGTTTAGTGCAATTATCTGTGTTGGTGCTCCCTGAACCCAAAAATATTTTTAGTGGAATTTTTTGTTTTGGTGCTCCCTGAACCCAAAAAAGTGTTTTTAACGTGGTGTCTGTCTGTCAGTGTGTCAGTATGTATACACGACCAGAGGGGACACTACTGGTCCGATTTTCATGAAATTTGGTATGTAGGTACTAAACCCTAATATCTCCAGGCGTTTTTTTCATTTTTTGGAATTTTTAATTTTTAAGGGTAATTTACCCCAAAAAACCAATAAAAAACGACAAAAATACAAATTTCTCAAAAACGGCTCTAACGATTTTGATCAAATTTTCAGTATTTATAGTGCTTAAGATGCCAAACAAAATGACACCACCCGCTTTTATCAAAACTTCGGCGTTTCATAATTATGGGGAAATGTTAAAAAATAAACAAGTTTATGTTGTCAATCTAGCATCACGGCGACGGCCGCACGGGGTAGCACAACGGTAGCGAGGACGGCCAGTAATTCAAAGGTCGCGCGATCGAATCCCGCCTGGGACAATAACTTTTTTATACGATTGACGTAGGTAGAATATTATTTTTTTGTTTTGTTCTAAAAAGTAGTAAATAAAATGATTAAAAACAATATTATTTTGACTACAGTAAGTTGGGAGAAAGTTTGTGTCAGTTAACTGACATTATTTTTATCATTGTTTAGTCTATACCTACTAATATTATAAAGAGGGTAAAGTTTGTTATTTTGTTTGTTTGTTTGTATGTAGGGGGTAATCTCTGGCACTACAGAACCGATTGAAAAAATAGTTTTACTAATAAAAAGCTACACTATCCCTGAGTAATATAGGCTATAATTCATTTCGATAAAAACCTTTTTTTATTTCAATATTTGTAAATTTAGTCGGAAAAAATTCTTAGGTTAGGCCTAGAATGATAAACCAACACATGTATTTACATTTATTACCATAGCAACCAATTGAATAAAATAACAGATATTACTATAGCTGTTTGCTCCAATATTTCCATTAACAGCTGACTTCAAAATTTTAAGCAATTATTTTTGTATTTCTAGCTTTTCGGTTCTGGTTTTAAAGTGTAGACCTGAGCCTTGCTGGTTCTTTTAACCATTATTATAACTGCTTTTATAAAATATAAGAAATAATTTAATTTGAACATTTAACATTATTTACCATCTTAGTTTTGAGGTTATTATTAATCCTTTATTATAAAAAAACATATGTTTTTGGAAGGTTCCATTGGGGGTTGGCGTGCGGAGCACGCAGGGGTCTCCACTAGTTATTAATATGTTCGTAAAGTTCGTCAGTCAGAAATTATTTTACTGGCGAATTTCCATAGGAAAAATAAGCTGTTATTTTTTAATCGTATGTTAATTATTAACAACCAGAATTGTGTAATATTTTGTATTGTTTGCAAAAATAAAATTTGGTAAACGTGCCCTGGAAAATTGGTATCCCTGTGAATTTTGATAGCAGACTTCCCTTAAAATACAAATATTATGTTAGTGCAACAATTATTATGTTAGTGCAACAATAAATAAACAACAAAAACTACCATTTAATTTGCAAACTACCATTACGTTTTTTCCCATTGCAAAGAGTAATTTGTGCCTCGCACAATAAAAGAGTGTTTATATTCCACTAATGTAACTGAAATGCGCGGTGACGTTGAACTAAAACGGTTCGTTTAGTTACGATAAACCAGAGGGTTAAAACAATCAGTAATTAGTAAACAGTAAATCATTACCAGCAGTTTGAGAATGAGTTGTATCTGAAGAAAGTTAACAATTATTTAGTGTTATTAACATATCTATACGAATATTATACAGCGGTAAAATTTGTTTGTAGGGGGTAATCTCTGGAACTACAGAACCGATTGAAAAAATAGGTTTGCTAATAAAAAGCTACATTATCTCTGAGTAACATAGGCTAGAATTAATTTTGATTTAAGGGTTGAAACAACCCCTAAAATAATAAATATTAATTTTAAAGCTAGAGAAATTTTGAACATTTATTTCTTACAAGATACATGGAACAAGTAAACTAGATTTGCATTTTGTTGCGTGCTGCTAATTGGTAAAAATGTGATAACAACCCCTAAAACAATAGAAATTAATTGTTATATTTTCCTTAAAGTTATTGAGCTGAAAATTTGTACATTTATTTCTTACATGTTACATAGAAAAATTATTATAGATTTACATTTTGTCGCGTACTGCTAAGGGGTCAAAATGCTGTGACAACCCATATAAAAAATGTTGATTGTTATACTTTCCTTAAAACTAGAGATCTGAAAATTTGGCACTTATTAATTTTAAGTGTTTTATAGGAAACATTAGTTATCTGTTCTTTGGCTGCCGATCATTTTACTACAATATTCAAGTAAAACCACCAATGGACGTACAGAGTTCACCGTAGCACAGTTATAATAGAATTGCATTGACGCACGGTGCACGCTGAAGGGTTAATACTATTTTCATACAGGATATTGTGAACAAATTGTCTCGTGACTACTTGGAGTGATCAGGGATTATTGGATAATAATCTCCCCAGCGAGCTATATCAGGCAGTTCAGTCGAAAATAGTTTTGCCAATCGATATCAGCACCGTTAAGAC
>JAGFPH010006186.1:51926-83284 GCA_018207615.1 Philaenus spumarius | reverse complement strand
TCCGGTCAAAAAACGTACTTCTGGTTGTTGGATTCTTTTGGCTAACGAACTCGACAACCAACATGTGTACCAAATTTGAACCAAATCGGACTTAAAATTGCGGCCGCTAGAGTGCGAACATATATATGTATATATATATGATTTTTAATGACACCCCAAAATGTGTTCTGGGGACCACGATTGGTGCTGATTTCCTACTCCCGACCTTGGGTTTTACCATAAGGGTCACTGCAATAGCTCATTTTTCCTATGGGAATTCGCTAATAATCCTACATAAGGAATTCCAATTTCAATAATTTTAGCTTGAGCGTTTTTTGAAAAACATTTGTTCCTAATAAATTTTCGCAATAATTAAAATACCACTCATTAGTGAGTTATTGTTTAAGAAACAAAATATTTGATCAGAAATGCCATAGTTATTTGCTTATAAATTGCATTATATACACACAAAGTTCGTGTAACTAATATTTGTACGGAAAATTCGCAAATATATTCCGTTGCAATGCCATATTTGTAAACCTGTTGCCTTTGGTTGATGAACGGTCGTGAATAGTGTGGAGTGGGAATCTCGTGGGACTCGAGAAAGGAACTACGCTCCGTTTGAGCCTGTGTGAGTAGGACCAGAATACCTCCGCGGCCTTCTGTCTTCCCTTACAGTCTGGTTTTAAGAAAATAGACCCAAACACTTGAGTTGTGAGCTATATATAACACGTGAAACTTGAAAATATTAGTTGGGTTGGTGGACCTCTGTTTACAAAATGTTCTGGGATTTCGTACATCAGTCACTACTTTACACATGCATTTTCGTTTATACAGTTGTAGGATTAACCATAAAATAAGCATAATAAGATTATATATTACACTAGCTGACCCGTACGGCGTTGCCCGTGGTGGTTGGTATTTTCAGTCTTTTTAACATAATTGTATTCTTTTTAAGTGTTCAGTCAGTGAGTGGTATTTGGCTTTTATATAAAGTCATGTATAAATGCTCACAACAAATACATGCAGTAATACAACTACAGAGAAAAGTCATTAACAATGTCATTGCTTAAACAAACTGTATGGGAATAATTAATATTACTGGATTTACAAAAATAAAGTTCGCTGATACAAGGATGAAGACTAATATGTTATAACATTACATGCTCAGTTATAACAAATTATCTGATTAATAACTTTTTAATATGCTGTGTTTGAGACATTCCAGTGAATATTGCTAAAAAAACATTTCCTTTTCCATCTCAAATAATTCGACCACGCAGCTGAACCGCTGACGTGAGTTGAGCAAATCTATAAAAATTAAGTTTATAGGCCTATGTTTTATGGTTTCAACCTACAATTTGTGAAATAGGTCTATTCACGACGGTGCTGAATAGCTGCAAAATGCTTCGCACGCCATTTCGCACATTGGAAGTATTTTCAATACACAAAGCATTGCGTGCTGCGCACGCAACCCCCCTTATTGGGAGAATTTTCAAAACACGATGCTTTTCGTGCTTCGCACGCCAACCCCACGGTAAAATCCACCAAATGGCGTTGAACCGGGTACTTTTATGGTGTTTTACGTTTTAATCAATTTTGGGGGAACCAAGCGAGCTATAAGATCGCGTAAAAAAACAAAATATGCAGAATAACATCCTACATTTATAATTGTATAAAAAAACTCTAAAAAAAATCACTCTCGCAGGAAAAATCTGAAAAATAATTACTTTCGGTCAAAAAACGTGCTTCCGGTTTTGATTTTTTTGGCTAACGAACTCGTCCGAGCGACGTAGACAACCAACATGTGTACCAAATTTCAACCAAACCGGACTTAAAATGCGGCCGCTTGAGTGCGAACATGTTCTGGGGACCATGATCGGTGCTCATTTGCTACTCCCGACCTTTGGTCTTACCATAAGGACCACTGCATAGCTCATTTTTGCTATGGAAATTCGCTAAAAACACTGCAGGGAAATTTTGGTAAAAAAAAGACGTTAGTGGTATTTTAATGAAAATTTTAAGAAAACACCATTTTACATAAATGTGGTGTACCGTAATAATTACTTTAGAAGCAGTCAAATGCTTTTAGTGGTCGTCAAATCCAATGTGGAATATATTTTTGGTGCGTCTACTGTTTATTGTGACATATAATTATTCTTAGATACATGTCGTGTTATATTATTAATAACTAGGAGATACCTCTGCGTGCTCCGCACGCCAACCCCGTTGGAACCTTCTATATACTTAATTATATAGTTTCTTATTTATAATAAAGGTGTAGGATTAATAATAACCCTTAAGCTAAGATGTTAAATAATGTTAAATGTTCAAATCAAATTATTTCGGATCTTTTATAACAGCAGTTATAATAAAGGTTATTAGAATAAGCAAGGCTCAGCCCTACACTTTAATAACCTTTCAGGCTCAAGTATACCTAACCTAAAAGTTAGAAGTACAAATAATGGCTTCAAACTTTGAAATCAGCTGTTAATGGAAATAATAGAGCAAGCAGCTGACTACTGAATCAACAAAAAACATATTTATTTATTATTAAAATATCATTTTGAACTACGCTGGACATCCGAATCAACTGATTTATACCATGGTAACGAATGTAAATGCATTCAATAAATATGTGTTGGTCCATCAGTGTTAGGGCTAATCTAACATTATGGTTAATTTATTTTACCTAATAATTTATGTACATCTTTAGCACAGTACGTTTTGAATGATATAAGCACCACCTTTCAATTGTTGTGTTTAGTTTTTCATAATGTTGCTCTTATTTTATTGGTATTACAGCTGCTAAAAAAATGTTTTATCAAAACGAATTCTAGCCTATTTTACTCAGGGAAAGTGTAGTTTTTTATAAAAATAAATGTTTCAATTGGTTCAGTAGTTCCAGGGATTACAACCAACATACAAACAAATTTGACCTCTTTATAATATTAGTATAGATATGGTTTGCGGTGAATTTTCTTCACAGCTGACGGTACGGAACCCTTGATATATATGTTGAACTCAAACTTCTCAAGTCGATGTACTACTCTTGAAAACTAAGAGTGTTTATAATGATGTTCTCTTAAAATATAAAAAGTAATGTAATTACGGATTATTTCAAGCTTAACTAGAAACCGAAACAAGGAAAACGTGATTTTCATTAAGTTTTAAATTCAAATTTCACTAGATCTATTTAATGAATTATATATTTTCAGAACCAGAATTAAACAAGCTGTTATTAAATACATTTCTTTAGTATTAAAATAATTGAAAATGATTATCAAACCGGAAAATGTTTTCAAAACTGCAGGAGAGAGACTAAGAATCATTTTTCATTTTATACGACTTCCTACCCTATTTATTGTTACTGACAGGTTCGCCATTTTGTATGACGTAGATCTTTAATTTTAAAGTGTATTTACTACTTCGACCTGTACAGAAACATCGTACAAGCTGAGCTGAAATACTTGAATAATATCAATTTTAAATAAAATAAAAAAAACATTAAATTTACTATTTATTTCTGGAGTTGTTAAATACACACTATACACTTTCCCAGCGAGCGTTATCGGAATTGTGCTGCAATTTAGTAAACCATTAAAATAGCGAGATAATATCGGCAACTTTGGGGGGGGGGGGGGGTGATCAGGATAGTTTATTGGTTAATTAACCTTTTACGTACCAGGTTTTAAAAATTCAAAACGAGACCTACAGCTTGAGTTCTTTTTTACATTTTCTTAGTTCATTTCTATACGTTATATCTTATGCACTTTTATTTACTTTGTATGCAGATGTTTTTCATTCATTTATATTATCAAATGTTGTATAAAAAAAAAGTATATACACATAAAAAAATAACCATGAAACATTCTCTACAGTGTTGAAAAAAGGGATGGACAAGGGTGAGTTTTTACTGCAGAATTGCGCAAAAATAATAATAAATGGTTTTTGAATGCAAAATTGAATACAGTAATGTGCAGAACAATTATTGCTTTATTCTATACACTATCTGCGAAAATAAGTATGTACACATTATAAACTGCTTGCAAGTATTTCATTTTTGTAAACAACAGCCTGTTCCATTTCGTTATCGTTTAATTATTCACCTTCTTCAAAAAAATAGTAGAGAGCGTTACTAGTATTGATTTACAGCGTTTAATTTAGCACTAAATACACTTTCTTTAAAAAATGTACAGATAGAGTTACTACTATTAGTACTTTGAAGAGAAAATTACAAAACGTACCCTCAGCAAATTACGTTCGGGAGGTTTAGCAACAAACGTACTTGTACGTTCGTAATCCTCAAAAGGTTAAGAGCATTGGCGTGGAAGCCATAGATCCTGGGTTCGAATCCCGGTTTTGGTCTGTATTTTATCGCTTGTAGTTTAGTAAATGTACATAAACTTGACGGATTCATAGCAAAATAAGACGATCTATTCTAAATATTATAAGAATCGTTTTTAACACTTTTTCGGTTATTGTATTCTATTACCTGTATATCTCTTACTTCTCTTAAAAAGATTCTCTTAACATGATTTGCATAACGTTTTTAATTGTGTAACGACATTATCAAGTGCGATATTTATAAAACACGCTAAATCGTCTTAATTTGTATTACGATACTCTTCCAATTAAATCATTATGAGTTTTGAAGTTTAACAGGGACAAATATAATCAGTTCTTTACTAGTTGGGTTGTCATTTGATTGTTTTGAAAGTTACACCATCCGATAGGTAATCAAAAGGTCTACAAAAAAGGTGTCTTGGCATTTTTTTTAATTTAAGGGTTTTATGTAATTTAGGTTTGACATTTTCAAATAACAGCCATTTTGAAACGCTTGATTGGTTATAATCGCTTATTTTTCGTGGGATAGACCTTTGTTAGGTTAAACTTCGTGCCAAGTTTGAACTCGATCAGTCAAACATTTCTCTAGATATTAATTAGTTTGTAAAACAATGGCGGATATCTGGAAAACAAAGTATTTTTAGGTACATGTTTATAGAACATTTTTTTTATTATTTATTATTATGTAAGGAACCCACTCCTGAAGTTTGAAGTTCTATTTAAGAAACACTTAATGTTTAGCTGAGAATTATTATTATTATTATTTGGTTAGTGTGTAACTGTAGCCGTCAATGATGATGACTTGGCCATCGAAACGAGTTTGACTACTAATCTTTTTATGGGAAACTGAATATCTTTTATTACTTACTAGAGGGCTAGCCCCTGTTCGCTTCACTCGCCAACCACCGCCCTACTATTAAATTCTAATATGTATTATTTATTTTAATTGGGATGTAACATAGTGGTTTCTTATTTTTAAATTCCTTAATTTATTAAGGGTTTATTCTCTAGTTTTAAGGAAAGTATAACAATCAACATTTTCACTACAGTTTCACCCATTAGCAGCACGCGACAAAATGTCAATCTATGGTACTTTTTTATGTTTGTTGTAACCAATAAATGTACAAATTTTCAACTCGCTAACTTTAAGGTAACAATTGATTTTTATTGTTTTAGGGGTTGTAATCACATGTTCGTCCCTTAGTAGAAAGCGACAGAAGGCAAATCTAGTTTACTTTTTCTATGTATCTTGTAAAAAATAAATGTACAAAATTTCAGCACTCTAGTTTTAAGGAAAGTATACCAATTAATATTTATTGTTTTGCGGGTTATTTGAACAGTTAAATCAAAATTAATTCTAACCTATGTTGCTCAAGGATAGTGTAGCTTTTTATTATTAAACTATTTTTTCAATCGGTTCAGTAGTTCCAGAGATTTCCCCCTACATACAAACAAACAAATAAACGAACAAATTTTACCTCTTTATAGTATTATTAATAATAACCTCAAAGCTAAGATGGTAAATAATATTAAATGTTCAAATCAATCTATTTCGTATATTTTATAACAGCTGTTAAGAACCAGCAAGGCTCAGGTCTACACTTTAATAAAAACCTAACATAAAAGATAGAAATTTAAATAATAATTGCTTTAAAACGTTTGAAATCAGCTGTTTTATCTGTTATTTTATTCGATTGGTTGCTATGGTAATAAATGTAAATACATGTGATAATTCATCAGTCTAGGCCTAACCTAAGAATTTTTTCCGACTAAATTTACAAATATTGAAATAAAAAATATAATATCAAAATTAATTATTGCCAATGTTACTCAGGGATAGTGTAGCTTTTTATTAGAAAAACTATTTTTTTCAATCGGTTCAGTAGTTCCAGAGATTACCCCTTACATACAAACAAATAAATAAATAAACAAACAAATTTTACCTCTTTATAATATTACTAGGGAAACCCCCTGCGTGCTTCACACGACAACCCCATTGGAACCTACTATCATGTTATGTTTTCTTTATAATAAAGGTGTAGGATTAATAATAACCCCAAAGCTAAGATGGTAAATAATGTTAAATGTTCAAATCAATTTATTTCGTTTATTTTACAACAGCAGTTATAATAAAGGTTAAAAGAACCATTAAGGCTAAGGTCTACACTTTAATAAAAACCTTACCTAAAATTTATAAATACAAAATTTGATATTAGCTACTAATGGAAATATTACAGCAAACAGCTGTTATCTGTTATTTTATTCAATTGGTTCCTATGGTAATACATGTAAATACATGTGTTGATTTATTAGTCTAGGCCTAACCTAAGAATTTTTTCCGACTAAATTTACAAATATTGAAATAAAAAAATATTTTTATTGAAATGAATTATAGCCTATGTTATTCAGGGATAGTGTAGCTTTTTATTAGTAAAACTATTTTTTCAATCGGTTTAGTAGTTTGATTACCCCCTACATACAAACAAACAAACTACAAAAAACCAACTTTACCTCTTTATAATACTAGTATAGATATGGCGGTTCGGGTTTTTGTAATTTAAATAAAATATGAAATGCAATTAATTAAACTATGGACATTGCAACTCAATCGCCAACAATATCAAATTGGAAAGGGGATAGTAAACTCCAAGATAAGAATGGATGGGAAAGTATGATCACGATGGGAACATAGACACTGTCTCACTTAAAATGAAATAAGTAGGTTAGATTGTGTGGAAAGGACTTTCAAAGGTAATTACTTCGTATTATACTAACCAACAAGATCGGTGTGTAGGCTATTAGACATTGTACAGTATTTAAAGAGTTCTATAATAAGTAAGCTGCCAAACTTCGGAAAATGAATTTGTTGGTTGGTAAAAAAAACATTTTTAGAATATATTATTTTCTGGAAAAACTGTTTTTCCATATTTGTGTTGACCTAGCGTGTTCACATTGCACTCAGTTAGCTGAAATTTAAACATTTCCCTGTTTTCCCCGTTCGTGCAAATAAAGCGGGAAGTAATTCAATGTAGCCTTAAATAAATGTAAAACCTAATTAAAAGTTTAATTGGATTTCACTGCAGTGAAGTATTTACAAGACCTTTACACTAACAAAAATCAAATTAACTCTGCGTTGATTACGTCTTCTAGAGTAACCCACTTTCGCCAAAGATAAGAGCAAATCGTTTTTCCAATCTAGTCGCTTATCTTTGTTCAATTTATTTAAACTAGGTTTAATTTCGTTCTCTATGTATATAGTTACCCGAAGTGCATAGGTTAAAGCGAATTTGTTCGGTCGAAGCATAATTAAAGGTTTTTTTATTACGATTGAGGATTTTATTCGAAGTAAATATATTATACTCCAGTAGAAGGAGGAGGAGTGGTAAAAGATTTTAAAAAGAGGGATAAGAGTGGCTGAGGCGCTGGAAGGGGATAGTTGAGTTTGCTTTAGTTAAAGTCTCTAACACAGGCAGTTTATGTTACAGGTAAATGTGTACAATTAAAAGGATTATAAAACTGTAGGCCTATTTGTTAAAATTTTGTATTTGTATACATTACTAGCTGACCCATACGGCGTTGCCCGTGGTGGTTGGTATTTTCAGTCTTTTTAACGTAATTGTATTCTTATTAAGTGTTCCGTCAGTGAGTGGTATTTGGCTTTTATATATAGAGTTCTTAAATAGTAAAAGCACTATTGTCATAATAATAAAAGATCTGAAATTATGATTTTAGTAACTTTGATCCCCACAAACCCCTCCTAAAATTGCGAAATTGTTTATACCCTTTCTTAGTGAGCACCTATGGCCCTAGAGGAAGCTACATACCAAATTCCATTCCAATCCGTTCGGTAGTTTTGATGAAATCGTGATTTAATAACTGTGATCCCCCAAACCCTCCCCTAAAATTTCGAATTTTTTCAAACCCTTTCTTAGTGAGCACCTGTGGCCCTAGAGGAAGCTACATACCAAATTTTATTTCAATCCGTTCGGTAGTTTTTGAGAAATCGCGATGAGTGCGTCAATCAGTGAGTAAACGAGTGAGTGGTATTTCGCTTTTATACTCGTACTAGCTGACCCGTACGGCGTTTCCCGTGGTGGTTGGTATTTTCAGTTTTTTTAACGTAATTGTATTCTTTATAAGTGTTCAGTCAGCGAGTGGTATTGGGCTTTTATATATATAGATCTTAAATAATAAAAGCACTATTTTCATAATAATTAAAGATCTGAAATTATGATTTTAGTAACTTTGATCAAGCCAAACCCCTCCTAAAATTTCAAATTTTTACAACCCCTTTCTTAGCGAGCAACTATGGCCCTAGAGGAAGCTACATACCAAATTTTATTCCAATCCATTCGGTAGTTTTGAAGAAGTCGTTTTTTAATAACTTTGATTCCCCAAACCCCCCCTAAAATTTCGAATTTTATCAAACCCTTTCTTAGTGAGCACCTATGGCCCTAGAGAAAGCTACATACCAAATTTCATTCCAATCCATTCGGTAGTTAATTTTTTCAAACCCTTTCTTAGTGAGCACCTATGGCCCTAGAGGAAGCCACATACCAAATTTCATTCCAATCCGTTCGGTAGTTTTTGAGAATTCGTGATGAGTGAGTCTGTGAGTCAGTGATATATATATATAGATATATAGATTATACGACATCTAAATAAAAATAAAAAATATTATCTTTTAATTGCTTTTTATTTCATATTCTTAGGTCAAATGATTTAGAAGTTATTAATATTATAGTGAATAAATTAATAATGAAATTCGTTTATATGTTATACGAAGATGTACGAATGTTTCCGAAGTTAAACGAATAGGTAGTATTTCTTCTTTAAATTTGTACAAACGAATATATTGATGACAAAAAGTTGTATTTATATACAGTTTACAATCTCAAAACAAGTATTATAACGTATTGTAGCATACATTACGTCTATAACTCATATTAACAAAAATAAACTTCAAAAGAAATTATAATGCTTGAAGTTGTAAACATAACCTCAAAGTATAATCTGAAGTTCACTCTCAGTTGACGGGTGAAATCATCTGTTATATTATATGTTACTCACGTACGTGCGTACACTCGCTCTTATAGGAGTTGATTATGGTTCAAAGATATTTCCTTTAATTATTTCACAAGCTTTTGAAGAAACAACTTTTTACTGAAGAAAATTCACGTTAGAATTAATACCTCTCGTTGCTTTATATTCTGTCCATTCGACCATTAAATTAAACCACTTTTTATTTTATATAAACTCTTTGGTAATATAAACTCCCTTGCGCACCCCCGAGACCTCATCCTTCGCAGATTTTCCCGACGAGGGATACGTCGCTTTTTATCGCCGCTAAATGAAACACTTGTTTAACATGTTAAAACAGAACTGTTCAACGCGAATTATATTGTTCGGATTTAAGAGTTCATTTTGTTGTTTGGAAACAAACTAAAGGTTTATACAATGGACTATGTTAAGGTAAATAGTATCTCATTTAGGAAAATTATTTATTGACATTACTTTAAAAATCAAGGGTCGGGTTCTTTGTCAAGAAAACATGCACGGCCGCTCCTCGTTGTTTCAACACATGACATCTTTCTTTGCGTTTATATGTTGAATCGCTGTATGATTATTACGTTAATTTCAAATAAAAATATAGTAATTTTAATCAAATATAACTTATGAATTTGCATTGTGTTTATCCACGGATTGGTTTAAGATTTTATTTCCAGTATTTAATTATCAGCGAATTTCATAGGAAAAATGAGCTATTGCAGTGGCCCTTATGGTAAGACCCAAGGTCGGGAGTAGCAAATGAGCACCAATCATGGTCCCCAGAACACTTGGTTCCCCCAAAATCGATCAAAACGTAAAATACCATAGAAGTACCCGGTTCAAAGTCATGTGGTGGATTCTACCGTGGGGTTGGCGTTGTGCATTGTGTATTGAAGATATTCCCAATACGGGGGGGTGACGTGCGAAGCACGAAATGCTTTGTGTGTTGAAGATACTCCCAATATGCGGAATTTCGTTCGAAGCAATTTGCAGCTATTCAACACGGTCGTGAATAGACCTATTTCCCAAATTGTTGGTTGAAACCCAAAACATAGGCCTATAAACTTAATTTTGGAAATTTGCTCAACTCACGTCAGCGGTTCAGCTGCGGGGTCGAACTATTACTTTATCTAAGAAGCCTGAAAATATCACCTTCATACACAACATGCAAGTCAGGCTGGAGTCGGAATTAAAACAATGATGGAATGATTAGCCTACGTTAACAAATATCTAATTAAAAGTAACCTTCGGTAACAAATAATTTTTCTTAAAAGAATGAAAGAATGAGTAGTAAAGAGGTAAAAATTCCTTGGAAATTTTCTCAAACTCAGCAAATAAGTTTTATTTTTAGTAAACGTACATAGTACTTTGTTCCAATTCCCTTATTTACTGTTACCCCACAATATCATACTCCCTCATCATTTTGTAGTTTAAACTCCCGTGTGGGGGGGGGGCGGCAATATGATCAGTGTGTTTTCACCTGTCCTCAGTACGAGTTTGTAAACGTATCTACTAGGTGGGTTGAATCCCCTGTTTTGTTCTCCGGTAAAAATAATTTAGCTGTAGTACTCCCAATTTGAAAGGTACATGTAGTAGATAGTTATCTTTAATACCCAGTAAAAAACTCTCCTGATAAAAAATGTCCCCCTGGTAGTAATTTTGTAATAGAGGGTAAAAATTTACTTAGATTTTGTTAAAATAGTAATAGTTCTGTTTTTCCACCCAGTAAAAAACAATGTTTTTGAATTACCCCTGGTAACAACGTTAGTATTTTAAAGGAGCGATTAACGTAAAGGTGAACATTGAGAAGGTTTTTTACCCACCCTTAGCAACAGTTAAATTTAACAACCCAGTTAAAAATTTCCCAAAGTTAAATTTTAAAATAACTTGTTTAATGGGAGTAAAATTTCAAAGTGTTCAAATTATCAAGCTATATCTTATCTTATTATTACTTTGTGTATTTCTACCATATAGTGATGGATGTGTATCTAGCTTCTTTCATTAATTGAATTTAATTATGTATAACAATAAGACAGTATCATTTAAATACTATCTTTGCAAATGGTGTGTTCTAAGTTATGTATTTATGAAAATGTATTATATGTATGAAAATTTAATTCAGTTTTACTTTTGGTCTATAGTTAAAAATAGCTGAAATTACAACGCCAACATTTTTTAAGTGTCTAAATATGTTAATATTTAGAAACTGAAAGACCAAGTCAGCTATGTATAAATAATATTTCTCGTGGCCTTAGGTACAGATGTATTAAATGTATACGTGAAATACTTAAATTTGTTTAATGCAAAAAATTAAAATTAAATTTTCCAATTAGAATAAAACCGATAAGGCTATGTTTTACTTTCTCCCCCAATACGATAGTATATGGAGAAAGTATTGTATTCGTCAAAATTTTCGAGTTTGAGTTTTTGGTGGAAATATCCGTTTTGGGCCCCCCTGAACCTAAAAAAGTGGTTTTCGGAGTGATGTCTGTGTGTGTGTCTGTATGTGTGTCTGTGTGTCTGTGTGGATGTTAACAGACCTACAGCCTAAACCAGTCGTCCGATTTTGATGAAATTTGGTACAGAGGTACTAATCCACGGTATCTCCAGGCGTTTTTTCATTTTTGTGAATTTTTTATTTTTAAGGGTAATTTTCCCATAAAAACCCTTAAAATAACGGAAAAATCAACTTTTTTCAAAAACGGCTCTAACGATTTTGATTAAAATTTTATAGTTTATTAGGGACCTAAAGTACTATAAAGTGTAAGATTTTAATCAAAATCGTTCGAGCCGTTTTTGAGAAAAGTTTGTTTTACCGTTATTTTATGGATTTTTATGGGAAAACAACTTTAATACAAAATCACCTCTCCTACCAAACCCTACAAGTCACCGTGAATCTGTTTAATAATTTAAATATGTTTGTGAGAAAGTATGTGCCAGTTCCTGGTATTTTAGTTGTGTACAAGTAAATACTTTCAGGAGTTTCTGAGAATATCTGGAACATTGAAACAAACGCAGCAGTAATAGTACGGATCTACCAATTCAGAGTTCATAGCCCGAAACGAATTGTATTATTGATGGCCTACTTGCATGTAAATGTTTCCCTACAGACGAGTTAAATATACTGAATGTATTCTAAACCCTTATCATGATTCAATACGGTGGATTCTGTACACGTATCACGGCCAGTAGTCCTTCTGAATCAAAGCTCTATACATCATGAAATAAGCTGAATAATATGCTCAGTTTTATTCATCCTCTCGACTTGGGATATTCCAAGGGAATATCGTTTCTTTCATGCTGAAAGTTTGGCAGGACTGAGCAAAGATTTCAATCCGGAACGGAAAAAAGCAATTTAATCTTTTATAACACGTTTCCGACACGAAATACGGGGATATTATACTTCGTATAATCACTTTCAAAGGTTACAATGGCGTAGGAGCTAAATAAAGCTTTGGACAGAATATTTTTAAAGTGTGTTTCACATCTTTGAAACGTAAAAATAAATATAAACGTTCTACTCTTACAAAATACAATACTGGTTCGATTCTGAAACGTAAAGTTTTTCCAAGAAAATAGAAATCAATCGAAAATATATTTGAAATAAAACCAAGTAAGAGAGATTTTAAAAGTTGTATGTACGTTGCCTTTTCGTTTAAATATTACATTTGATGAATGACTACAGAAAGTTCAACAATCATGAATAGTCTATTTGCGTTAAAAGGTAGTGTAGGATATTAGAGAAAAAAGACTTTTGCATTGTTTATTGAATGTAGTGTGTTCATAAAGTCGCTTTAAACCCTTTAATATTGTTGTTACTGAAAATAAATTAGAAACAATGTGTTGCATAGGACATTAATGATTTTAAGGGTCTGAGGGGGTACCGAAGTTAAAAATTTCAAATGTAAAGTTAGGTCATGTAGTACACCATTGAAAAGCTCGTTAAAAGAGAAACAGAATGGCGCAAACTAGAGTTTAGTATCTTGCTTCGTTTCAAAGCAATGGACAATCATAGTTCTGGAAAATGAATTTTTTCTCATAACATCAAAGCAGGTTACTAATTTGTTGATATTAGGAATAATTAGGTTGTAGATTCAGGTTAAATGGAATACTTTTTAAAAATAGATACTGTAAGTTAATGTAGTACGATACAACTAATTTATCTGAGTTCTATGTGTACTCGAAAAAACTTTGGAGGAAAATTTGCCCTTGAACTTTGCTCCTGACTTTTTTTCTATAGCATCACTTTTCATGTACTGATAGGATAGCAATACATGCCTCATTTAGTTCCTGATATTTGGTGTGTCAGCACTCGGCTTTGCTTTTTTATAAACGATTCGCTCAAACGAAGACCAGTTGAAATGATTTCTTTTTACGGGCAAGAACCTGGTTTGGTGTTTTAATAAAATTAGCATTTTTCAGAACTTTGATTGTCCAATTGAAACGATATAAGATATTAAGCTGTAATTTGTGCCATTGTTTTTATCTTTTAATTAACTTTTCAATGGTGTATTACATGACCTGAATTTATATTTGAAATTGTTAACCCTCCTTACTAATCCCCTCAAAATCATAGAGAGTCCGATATGTAAAAACAATTTGTCCTGTTTATGCAACACAAGATATAATACAAAGATCATTGAGGGCATAATTGCAACTTTGATTATAAAAATATCATCAAACCTTTAAAAAAAACTTGTTTACTTGTAAAGTTTTGAGCGTTTTTAAAATAAAATGAAAATGTGGAAGTGGTTTTTAAATGTAATTATTTGGAAGTAATATTTTTTAGTACTTTCTAGTGGTTTTGGCCCAGTTTTCGCTGCTCCATCCAACATGTTAGAGATTTAAAACAGTTTTGCTTCTATTAATTTTTAATGTACTATGTATGAATAAAACAAAAATATATGTAGACTCCATTTTGCGCGTAACAACACTTTTTTGAAAAAAAAAAAACTGTTTACTATATACTTACTATAGGTATAGAGAATGTAAAGTGATCGCAAACAAAATCGAAGTTGAGATTTGTGTGGAAATATCCGTTTTGGGACCCCCTGACGGAAAATATCTTTTGAAAAAATATCTCCTGACGGACTTCGTTTTTTTGGGAAAATATCTTTCTGTATGTCTGTGCTTCTGTCTTTATGTATACAAAGCTGGAGAGAAAATTATTCGATTGATTTCGAACAAATTTGCACCAAACATGTCAATTAGGCCTGTATAGATGCACGTAAAAAGGTTTTGCAACATTTAGAAAAACAACCCCTTTTTCTGGCCAAAAAACTCCCAAAATATCAGTTATTATTTTTTTATAAAAAAACGGCTTTAACGATTTTGATAAAATTTAGCTTATTTGTAGCCCTTTAGGTACCTTAACAAATGCAAAAAACCAAATCTTTCTAAAAATTCTCGTTTATATAATAGTAATAGTAATATTTATTAGTTACTCCCCTACTTGAATGTATCCTCTCCTACCCCACCTACAATTATGAAGTCACAGTGAATCTGTTTGATAATTTAAATATGTTTGTGAGAAAGTATGTGGCAGTTTCTGGTACCGTTTATTTTAACTTATTATAGTTTTTGAAATCTAGCGTTTACAGAAGACAGAGTTCTTTAAATAGATTAGAATAGAGTTTAGTTTAAAAAGGAACTAATTGAATTATTACTTTACTGATGGCGATAAATATTATGAGTTGTAATGGCGCTTATAATGCTTACACATTTTAACATTTTTAAAAACACTATTACAATGTCTTACAATATTGTACTCTCTTACCATTCGCATATTATACAAATTTATACGATTTTCTCCCAAACGTACAACATTTCTTTTATGTATTTAATCAAAACAGAAATTTGTTAATCAAGATTAGCTTCACGCTAGACACAATCAATGTATTAAAACAGTTCCCGTTATAAACTTTAATTGTATCGTGTTGTAAAGATATATCCCGCTTTCCCGCTATCCCCATTGAACCTACAGACCGACCGCTAACGCGTTAGAAGAATGGAAAAAGGTTTTTGAAAGACACCGGGTTTAACATTAAGTTGGAAACACTGTGGAGATCCCTTGATGCGGTAATCGAGAGCATTCTTTGTCAGAGCGGGACAAAAGCTAGCGGAACTGATGGTCAGAAAGCACGCTACTCCATCCACTACAAAGGAAGTTCTTTTATATGTGAACATTTGTACTACTTTTAGCTTTAATTTCTGTCGGACCCTTAATTACCTTGCGCGGTACAAAATGTTTCGGTTCGAAAAAGCTTTATTTGTAAATTAACAGCTCCGTTCGAGTTTTAAGGGTCTGCTGTAGTGGCGGCCATCTTTTATTTGTATCCCATAAGAGCAATGTTAAATTTCAAACCATTTATTCGTTTATTTTTTATCATAAAATTGTTTGCAAGGTCTTTTTTAAGCACAGTCACAATACGCATCCGTCTTGCAATTTACATTTTTTTAAATGCTTTTGATTTGTTATGTAATTGACATTTTGTAAGTACAAAGTTTGAATTTTTTTCCTAACACAATAAAAAATTAATAATGAAAATTAATTTGCAAGCCGGATCCGAAATTTTATAAAGAATATTCAGTTTTTTTCTTCAACACTCAATTACAAAAGATAGACTTACAAAATGGTTTGAAATGAGGCAATGTCAAAGCGTTCAGCTGCAAGAAATTGCACTGTTTAAATAGGGATTCAGGGAGAAGCGGTTGCATTTCCGGTTGCTTTCTAATTTACTGGAGCAGACCCTTAATGTGACGTAGCCAATAGTATAGCTAGAACTTTTGTTTACATATCACAAAATAAAATGTTAGTAGGTATTTATAACACGCACAATTAAAATTGTGAATGTTTTCTAAACTAATATTATAAAAAGGTAACACTTGTTTGTTTGCATGTAGGAAGTAATCTCTGGAACTACTGAACCGATTGATAAAGTAGTTTTACTAATCTGTATAGGCGATAATTCATTTTGATAAAAACATTTGTTATTACAATATTTGTAAATTCAGTCGGAAAATTTTTTTAGGTTAGGCCTAGATTGATGCACAAACACATGCATATAACAGGCAAAACAGCCTGTTGCTGGAATATTTCTAATAACATCTGATTTCAAACAACTTTTAGGTTAGGTTTTTATTAAAGTGTAGACCTGAGCCTTGCTGGTTCTTTTAACCTTGATTATAACTGCTGTTATAAAATATACGAAATAATTTGGTTTGAACACTAAACATTATTTACCATCTGAGCTTTAGTAAATTATTAATCTTAGCTTTGTATTATTAATCCTACACCTTTATTACAAAGAAAACATAACATGATTATGTGTATAGAATGGTCCAACGAGGTTGGCGTGCGGAGCACGCAAGGGTTTCCCTTAGTATTTAGTAAATAAAGTTCTCTTTAGTAACAATATCAGCTACAAAATACTTTTCAATAAGTATTTCCTCGCTAGATGTAAAAGCTCCAAGTGTGAATCCATAATAAACATTACCTCAAGGAAATACACAATCCAAACATAAAGTGGAAGCTATTGTCATATGTCTTCTTTTCCTAGTCATATTTACATTTACTATTGTAGACATGTTACATAAAGACGCTATCGTTGGGTATATTGTGTTTTATCATATTGAAATGGGATTCCCTTTCTTCGTGAGCTTTAGTTTGGAGCCATATTGCCTTCTGAAATATTTAATCATTCGTAACTCCGCTTTTATGCGTCTATTATACGCGTATTGTTTAAACTATATGCGAAACATATGTTAAGCTAATAAATATTTGTATAATTTGACCATCAAATGTTTCAGTTCTTTCAATTCACACTACGCGTTTTCAGAAACCTCAAGTATAAACTGCAGTTGTCAGTCTTTACAGGTAATACAACACAAACTCAAATAGGCCTATGTGTATAAATGTTGTCATTCATCATTGCGATATATAGGGTGGTCAGAACCAAGTGTTAAAAACTTCGGGAAACGGTTCTATGGTTCAAAATAAAGAGAAAATCAAGAATAATATTTTTTCGAAAAACGCTTCATTTTCCAAATATTCGCCATTTTGTTTCTTTTACTAAATAATTAATATCTATAGAACGGTTTGACCGATTGAGCTCAAACTCGGCATGAAGTTTAACCTAACAATGATCTATCTCAAGAAAAATAAACGATTACATCCAACCATGCGCTTTAAAATGGCGGCTGTTTCAAAATGTCAAACCTAAATTACTGAAAAATCGTACATGTTAACAAAATATGGCAAGGTACCTTTTTTGTAGGCCTTTTGTTCCCAATCGGATGACGTAACTTTCAAAACAATCGGATGAAGGATAATAGTTCATTTAAATATAATAACAGCATATGTACATACAGTATATTGTTGTGTTTACTGTGTTGGTATAGGTTGTCGGGTTGAATAAATCAATTATTACACATAACTAAGCTATTATCCTTCATCCGATTGTTTTGACAGTTACACCATCCGTTAGGAAATCAAAATGGCTACAAAAAAGGCATCTTGATGTTATTTTGTTAAAATGTACGGTTTTTGAGTAATTTAGGTATGAAATATTCAAACATGCGCCATTTTGAAACGCATGATTTTATATATTCCCTTATGTTTTGGCTACCGGACGGCAACTGTCAGTCTGCTGTCTCGTGCACTCGGAACCTGTTCTTACCGCTGCCTTCTTGAACTCTTATCGCCGTGTCATATTATACTACTGTATATGTTATTGTGAATTATGATTTGTGCTCTGCGGATTTTAGCTAGATTTTCTGTCTCTAAAAAGCCATTAATGATTATAATAATTCAGTAGATTGGTGTTCCGCTCAGAGGAATGTAAAAGCTGAACATTGTTGCAAAGTTCGTTTAATGGAAGTGATTTCTAGTGTGATATAGGCCTATGTTATTCTTAACTGAATTGTATCAATTTGTATACAAACAAACAACATTTTAAGGTGAATAAGAATCAAATATAATAAACAGTATCACCATTAAAAACTATAAGAAGTATTGATTTTCGTCAAATTCCGGGTGCATGAAAGTTTTGCACAAACCCCTCGCCAACTGTATCATGCTCGCAGCTTAGAGGAAGGAAATGCATCCACAAACAGAAGCGGAAACAACAAACATAAAACCTGCTTGTTTAACTTCACCTGGATGTTTTGCTTTTACGCTGCATGTTTTCGTTTTGTCTCGGTTTTAAAATAAAAGCTTTTTATTCCGAAATAAACTGTTGCCCTGGTATTTAGTCAAGCTTACATTTTAACAACGCATAATCCGTATACGAAGTAAGCAAGACATAAGCAACCCAGCTTATTAACTACTTTTTTACGAAACAAATTCGAATTCTGTAAAAAAGTAAATAGTGCGTTGAAGCAGAGTGGCTGAGATTTTAAAGGTACTAACCAGTCTGCTGTGGGATAGTTACTGGCACAGGTACCGGTTTAGTTACTGGGGTTGTAGCCTATTCATTATTGTAATTACAGCATAATAAAGTAGAAGAGGAATCAATAAAAATACTTAGACTAGGTTGAACAAGTCTCCCATACATTGTTACTGTTATCAGGTTATAGATGGGGTATGTAGGTCTTAGACACATCAATAGCCATAGTTTAAATTATTTTTTCTTTATTTTTTCTGTGACAAAAAACATTTGCATAAAACAAGTCATATCACAACATACTAAAATAATACTCTAACCACAAAATACAATTAAACAACAAGCAGTAAACAAAAATAGAGCAAAATATAGTCTACAATAATTAACACAAATACATTTTTTTTTTAAATTAAGTTAATAAGATAATAATTTAAAAAGTTTAAACACTTAGCAAAACAAGAGAGCACATCAATCACAAAATCGTATCGTGATGCGCAAACTCATCCACCAAGTAAAAGGATCCAGACAATAAAAATCCTGTAAGTAGTATACATGATGTCATATTATTATACAGTGGGATTTAGAACTATGCGACAATGTTTCGGTAGCTCATTCTATAGCTAAAAATAACAAAAAAAGGTGATTTAAATATCCACCATTTTGTTTATTTAGAAAATAATTCATATCGAGAGAACCGTTAGACTGATTGAGTTCAAACATGTCATGAATTTTAACCTAACAATGATTTATCTCAAGAAAAGTAATCGATTCCATCTAATAATGAGTTTCGAAATGGCGGCAGTTTGAAAATTTCAAACCTTAGTATACATAAAAACCGTACATTTTAACAAAAAACGTCGACTTCTTTTTTGTACTCCTTTTGATTCCCTATCGGATGGTGTAACTGTCGAAACAATCGGAAGAAGGATAATACTTAACGTGAAAATTGGTCTGTTCAAGCATCCTATACCAACACAATAAAAACAGCAATATTGTATGCACATTATTAACTAAACGAGAATTTTTTGAAAGATGCGGTTTTTTGTATATGGTAGGATACATTAAGGGATGTACAAATAAGCAAAATTTTATCAAAATCGTTAAAGTCATTTTTTTATAAAAATGTAATAACTTATTTTTTGGGAATTTTTTGGCCAAAAAAGGGGTGTTTTTCAAAAAATTTCAAAATCTTTTTCGTGCATCTATACAGGCCTAATTGACATGTTTGGTGCAAATTTGTTGGAAATCGATCTGAATAGTTTTCTCTCTAGCTTTGTATACATACAGACACACAGACATACATTTTGTAAAAATCACTTTTTTGGACTCAGGGGGTCAAAAAACGGATATTTCCACAAAAATCTCAACATCGATTTTTTTGCGATGACTATACTTTCGCTATACTATAGTATAGTGAGAAAGTAAAAATAAATTATGAATAATATTTTCTCTGAATAGATCTATTCTACACTCTTTACACGTAACATACAAACATACATTATTCGATAATCCTTTGTCTTATTTAATCTTAGTTTGAGAAAATTTTATTTCCTACTCAGGTGTTTATCAAGGCGAAAATTCACCTTGGCTCAAAGGAATTAGTAAATTACAGTGCGAATTAATTAAGGGCTTGTTTTCTTGGATTAGAAAATGAGCAGCTGAAAAGGGGTTGTGTTTTATTACCTTGTTCGTCAGATGTTAATCCCATTGATCAGAGGCGTCTGAACGATGTCTGTGAAATATTTTGCCAAGACTTTTCATTGTTTGCAGATTGCATGTAGTTCAACATGTACAAAGAATGTGAAGGTTTAGTTTCAGTGAGGAAGTAACTGTTGAATTAATTGAATATATATATTATTATGTTTAGGTTATACTAGTTGATCCGTGCCAATATTTCGCTAGTTAGGAGTACTTGCCTAATTTAATACGTTGATTTAATTCAGTTAATTACGTTTATTTATTTAAATCTATAATCCAAATAGCACCCACTAATTCATCACAAAATCTCAAAAACCACCGAACGGATTTGAATGAAATTTGGTATGTAGCTCCCTCTAGGGCCATAATGCTCGCTAAGAAAAGTTTAAAAAAATTTGAAATTTTATGAAAGAAGTTTAGGTGGTCAGAGTTACTAAAACAACCACCAAACGGATTGGAATGAAATTTGGTAGGTAGCTTTCTCTGGGTTCATATGTGTTCGCTAAGAAAGGTTTTCAAAAAATTTGAAATTTTAGGAGGGGTTTTGCGGGGGTCAAACTTACTAAAAAACCTCAGAACGGATTGGAATGAGATTTGGTATGTAGCTTCCTCTAGGGCCATAGGTGCTAGCTAAGAAAGGTTTTACAAAAATTCGAAATTTTAGGAGGGGTTGGGGGTCAAAGTTACTAAAAAAAACCACCGAACGGATTGGAATGAAATTTGGCATGTAGTTTCCGCTAGATCCCTATTTGATCGCTAAGAAACGGTTTTAAAAAATTCAAAATTTTAGGGGGGTTTGGGGGTCAAAGTTACTAAAAAAAACCACCGAACGGATTAAAATGAAATTTGGTATGCAGCTTCCTCTAGGGCCCTAGGTGCTCGCTAAGAAACGTTTTTAAAATATTCGAAATTTTAGGGGGGTTTGGGGGTCAAAGTTACTAAAAATCCACGTAAGTTATACTTGGTGTAATATATTTATTGATGTATATATATTTTTTTAAATATATATTTAACTTCGATTTGTCTATCCGTGAAAGCCGGATCGGGCCTGCTAGTTGTTTTATAAATAACACTTTATAACACTTGCATATGGAAAGTAAACAAACAAACTAACAGTTGTCATGTTAGGTAAACAGATTGTCAATAGATGGAGCCTTTCATCAGGAACCATATAAAGTATAATATAAAAGATTTTTTTGAAAAGTTTTGTAACGAGTACATTAATTTTATTTTGTTTGGCTATTTTTTTTACTATAGCGGGGAACTTAAGCTTTAAAATGATGTTTGAATAATTCATTTTGATGAAGAATTAAGGGAGATATCACTTAGCGACAAAAACACCTCTGAGAAATAATATATAAGGATGCTAGTTAGTTTTATAAGGGTTGAAAATAAAGTCTGTATGGTCTTATACAGTTGCAACCCCCAAGAAATGCACTGAGGTTAGAGCCGGGTTAGCTTTCGGTTTGCGTGCACCCCCGTGTCTTGATGTTACATAGTCTAATATTTTAGAATTTTTGCAAGTTTTCAATACTCGGCATTTTAATGCGAGCCGAAAACGTCGATAAGAGTCATACAAAAGGGGGGTAAAATTTTTATAAATTTAAATACTAAAAAATGTGACGTTTTTGTCACGCACGTCACGTTGCTGTCAACCTAGAAAGCTCAAAAGCTTTTCAACTCTTCCCAATAAAATTACGAACATTCTGGCACCAAAAGGAATTGTCTATGACGTCTGTGAGTGCACATATCGTGTCCACAGTCAGATAGACACAACATTTTGTACTGCTTTTTCGCGTTCAGAGACCTTGAAAACGTCGAGAAAAATAAAAAAATTGGGAGCCAATTTTTTAGAATTTTCGCACGATTTCAATAATTTGGCATTTTAAAGCGAGCCGAAGTCGAAAACGTTGAGAAAAGTCATAAAAAGTGGGGGTAAACACGATAAAGCAATAACATTATTTTAAGAATTTTCGCAAGATGTCAATACTTCGGAATTTAAATGCGAGCCGAAGTAATATTTTAATGTATTCTTAATTTTGCCGACTACAGACAACTTTATCGGTGGATAATATCTTCAGAAGGTAAAGAGAACCATCAAACAAACAAACTGTAGAAAAGTCATGAAATGTGGTTCAATTGTGTATCGCGTAACTCATTTAATATGTAAAAGTTACTTTTATGGTTTTTTCAGGATGACGGCGGTTTCTAAATGGCTGTATATATGTATGTTCAGTATATATTAGGACCAGTCCAGTCTTGGTTTTAACCATGTACTAGGTATGCAACGCAGTTGTCTGCTTGCAATATTGAGCGGAGCAAGTATTTTTTTGAATCGATATTTTGGAGAAATATAACCACGAATCAATTTTGCCCTTATATAATATCCATTTGAAAATATATAGGCTATATAATATATTTCGGAAAACTACTGAATTTACAAACAGCTGCAAAACAACAATTGCACATAAAACTATTGTATATTATACAAACAGCAGATAGTAACAGTGTGAAGTTAGATATGATCCTTTTAACAGCTGTACAATCAACACACAGTAAATAAACTAAATAAAATATGTTTTCTATTAAAATAACATTGTAACTTAAAGAGCTGTAGCGGAAACCCCTGACGTCCGATTTGCACCATTTCAGATTTTTACCTTCCCATAGTCGGTTACTATGACCGTACCGAATTTCGTGCGTATCACTTCAGCCGTTCAGGAGGAGTATGTGGAAATAAAAAGCCAGAGTGTAGTATAAGAGCTTCTCTCAATAAATTGAATATGCATACATTTTCTCAGCTACTGGTACGCTTTCGTCGGATTAAATTGTATATTTCAATTTGAAATACACAAGATAACCACGAAAGTCCAGTATACGTCAAAAGTAAGAATATAACGGTAGTTAATTAATTTAATTGTCAAACGCATAAGAACCCAACATCCACCTTCTTTACAATAAAGTATAAAACATGTCTGTAATGTGTTATCGCTGGAGGCAGGTATAACTTCCATTTCAGCTCACATTGTGAAGGATAATAATTATCCCGCACAAGGTATAAGTCGGAATAGATTTAAGATGTACACACAGCGGATGGTATAAGGGCACATATCCGCTCTCTTTGCCTGCGCATATACAGTCGTTTGATGTTATATACTCGTGACTTGAAATAACAAATGTATTTTCTTGAATAATTCGTTTCTCATTTCGAAGCATTAAATTATACGAGAAATGTGCTTTGGTTATTTAGATGTAATGTATTTTCGAAGTCGTCAAATTAATGCTTAGCTTTGTTTTGATTGGTAATATAATGTAACGTAATACAAGTGAATGATTAGCTCTTTCTTAAAATAATAAATTGTATAGGATTATTAACTCAATTCATTATTTCTTACCGTTACGTGTACAGGGTATCCTATAAGTAACAGCCAAACTTTCAGAAATTGTTCTATAAAGGGAAAATCAAAATGGAATTTTTTTAACATGCATCGTTTTCCAGATATCCGCCATTTTGTTGTTATTACGAAATAATTAATATATAGAGAAACGTTTGACTCATTGAGTTCAAACTTTGCACGAAGTTTAACCTAATAATGATGTATCTCAAGAAAAATAGGCGATTATATAAAATTATGCGTTTAAAAATGGCGGCTGTTTGAAAATGTCAAACCTAAATTACTCAAAAACCATACACTTTAACAACAAATTTTAACACACATTTTTTGTTACTCTTTTGATTCCCTATCGGATGGTGTAACCATCAATAGAATCGGACGAAGGATAATAGTTAAGTTATGTCTAATATAATATGTTTTGTTCAACCCGGCATCCTATACCAACACAGTAAACAAACAACATGGTGGCTACGCTGTTATTACACATAACTTAACTATTATCCTTCATCCGATTGTTTTGAGTTACACCGTTCGATACAGAATCTAAAAGGAAACAAAAAAGGTATATTGACATGCTTTGTTAAAGTGTTTTTGAGTAATTTAGGTTCGAAATTTTCAAACAGCAGCCATTTTGATACGCATGATTTGATATAATCGCTTATTTTTGTTTAGATACATAATTATTTGGTTAAACTTTATGTCTAACTTGAACTCAATCAGTCATTCATTTTTACTTTCTCCCCCTATAAAATAGTATATGGAGAAAGTATTGTATTCGTCAAAATTTTCGAGTTTGAGTTTTTGGTGGAAATATCCGTTTTGGGTCCCCCTGAACCTAAAAAAGTGGTTTTCGGAGTGATGTCTGTGTGTGTGTCTGTCTGTGTGTCTGTGTGTTTGTGTGTCTGTGTGTCTGTGTGTCTGTGTGTCTGTGTGGATGTTATCAGACCTAGAGCCTAAACCAGTCGTCCGATTTTGATGAAATTTGGTATGGAGGTACTAATCCACGGTATCTCCAGGCGTTTTTCATTTTTGTGAATTTTTTATTTTTAAGGGTAATTTTCCCATAAAAACCCTTAAAATAACGGAAAAATCAACTTTTCTCAAAAACGGCTCTAACGATTTTGATTAAAATTTTATAGTTTATTAGGGACCTAAAGTACTATTAACTGTAACATTTTAATCAAAATCGTTGTAGCCGTTTTTGAGAAAAGTTGGTTTTTCCGTTATTTTATGGATTTTTATGGGAAAACAACTTTAATACAAAATCACCTCTCCTACCCCACCCTACAAGTCACCATGAATCTGTTTAATAATTTAAATATGTTTGTGAGAAAGTATGTGCCAGTTCCTGGTACCGTTTATTCTATATATTATGAACTATTTTGTAAAAAAAGGAGGATATCTGAAAAACGAGATTTTTACCATAGAACCATTTCCCGAAGGTGGGCTGTTTACTTATGAGACATCCTGCATACAGGGTGAATGAAAAAAGGAACATTTACATTTATATTCTTTGAAGCAAACAAAATTAAAAGTTTTCCTTAGGATCCAATACAAACATAAATTATTACTTTATAAATATTGCAACTATTTTAGTTGAGACCATACTCAGTTGAAAGTTGGCAAAAAAAAATTACAAATACATTTACATTGTTTCACTGGGGCAGGTGTGTCCGAGATTTTACTTATTTTAGGAAATTGATGGGTCTTTCAAGTACTTAAGCACATTGATGCTTTACATAAAATGTTTTTAATCAAATACTAAGTCTAACCATATGTAATATTTATCTATATAACGTTTTTTTATTTAATAGAATTTAATCTTTCTAAAAAATCTATGTTAGTCAACTACAAATTGTAGATTTAGCAGGTCGTATAGCCTACGAAAAATAGGTAAACATTGTTTTATAATTGATTTGTTTGAATTTTAATTGAAATTGTTATTGAGAAAATGCACCGATTATACAATACTTTTCTTGTTAATTAGTGCTGTGAAAATCCAGGAAATTACTAAAGGGTTAGGGAATAAATAAATAACACAGTTTTGTAAATCTTACTGTTGTCAATTATGTGTCAATATTATTTATAAAGGAAATTTATTAGATTGTATTCTTTTAATAACGGCTTACATAATAAGACAGCTAATACAGATACCGGCGCGAATGCTGGTACTTGAGCAAACCGCTACTAACCCGACTAAAAACATCAGTACCCGGTACATCTCTGTTTAACACGTTCACTGCTAAGGACGCACATGTGAGCTTGACACTGAACAGTAGAAGAAGCGGCCAAACCCCAGTACTGAGAGTATTTTCAATACACAATGCATTGCGTGCTTCGCACGCCAACCCCCGTATTGGGAGTATTTTCAATACACAATGCATTGCGTGCTTCGTACGCCAACCGCCGTGTTGGGAGTATTTTCAATACCTAATTCATTGCGTGGTTCGCACGCCAACCCCCGTATTGGAAGTATTTTCAATACACAATGCATTGCGTGTTTCGCACGCCAACCCCCGTATTGGGAGTATTTTCAATACACAATGCATTGCGTGCTTCGCACGCCAACCACCGTATTGGGAGTATTTTCAATACCTAATTCATTGCGTGCTTCGCACTTTAACCCCCGTATTGGAAGTATTTTCAATACACAATGCATTGCGTGCTTCGCACGCCAACCCCCGTATTGGCAGTGTTTTTAATACACAATGCATTGCGTGCTTCGCACGCCAACCCCCTTACTGGGAAAATTTTCAATACACAGAGCATTGCGTGCTTCACACGCCAACCCCTGTATGGGGAGTATTTTCAATACCTAATTAATTGCGTGCTTCGCACGCCAACCCCCGTATTGGGGGTATTTTCAATACACAATGCATTGCTCGCTTCGCACGCCAATTTTAAGCCTATGTGATATCCGCTTTAAAATTTTAGTGATTATTACGCAGAAAGGTTCAAAAATAAAAAATGAAGTAATTTCTACTCATTTAGGCTATAAATATAAAAAAATAAAAGGTCAGCTCCTAGCATAGGGAATACGAAATTTGCGTAGCAGTGAACGTGTTAAGGATGAGGTAAACATACACTATAGTTCGTTTGAAGGATGAGTCACATTAGAAAGCGGTGAGGCCAAGTGCCAGGATTCACGCCGATATCTTTAACTAGCTTGCTTTAAAACATCGTACATGACGCTACCGCCTCCGATATAAATGAAATTAACGCTTGCTACACGGGAGAGGTGATAAAACACAACCCCTTTTCAGATCCTCGTTTCCTTTCATTTTCTAATCTTACGAAACAAGGCCTTAATTAATTCTGACTGTAATTTACTAATTCCTTTTGAGTTCTGGAGAAGTTTCGCCTTCATAAACACTGGAATTACAGTACACAACTAGCGAGTACAGAATTAGTTTACGACGTGAAAGCTGATATTGTTCAAGCTGTTTGTGTTAATTTATAAGTGTTTGAGTGATGTTTTTTACATTATTCGATCGGAATGAGTACAATATAATACAGAGCAATTCAATCATACAAACATTACACCTTTAATTATACTATGTTACTATGAGTTTTTATTTCATTTTAGTTTGTCGTGATTTCTAATATTCTAATGTTTCCCTTCCTATGTTTTCTAATATTTCACGCTTTAGTTAGGTGTCTATACTAATAATTAATATAAAGATGTAAATTTGTTTGTTTGTTTGTTTGTAGGGGGTAATTTCTGGAACTACGGAACCGATTGAAAAATAGTTTTACTAATAAAAAGTTACTCTATCCCTGAGTTACATAGGCTAGAATTCATTTTGATAAACACATTTTGTCAATTTAGTCGGAAAAAATTCTTACGTCAGGCCTTGTACTTACATTTATTACCATAGCAACCAATTGAATAAAATAAACCAGCTGTTTTAGAGCAAACTGACCTTTACTATAACTGCTGTTATAAAATATACGAAATAATTTGATTCGAACATTTAACTTTATTTACCCATTATTCAGTTGGAACCTTCTACATACCTAATCATGTTGTGTTTTCTTTATAATAAAGGCGTAGGATTAATAATAACCCCAAAGCTAAGATGGTAAGTAATGTTTAATGTTCAAAACAAATTATTTAGTATATTTTATAACAGCAGTTATAATAAAGGTTAAAAGAACGAGCAAGGCTCAGGTCTACCCTTAATAAAAACCTAACCTAAAAGTTAGAAATACAAATAATTGCTTCAAAGTTTGAAATCAGCTGTTAATGGAAATATTAGAGCAAACAGATTTTTTTTATCTGTTATTTTATTCAATCGGTTGCTGTGGTGATAAATGTAAATACATGTGTTGGTTCATCAGTCTAGGCCTAACCTAAGAATTTTCCGACCAAATTTACAAATATTGAAATAAAAAATGTTTTTATCAAAATGAAGTATAGCCTATATTATTCAGGAATAGTGTAGCTTTTTATTAGTAAAACTTTGTTTACAATCGGTTCAGTGGTTGAAGAGATTAACCCCTATATACAAACAAACAAACAAATTTTACCTCTTTATAATATTAGTATAGATAAGTTAATTCATTTGTTTACTTTTTTTTATTAATTAATAAGAGTAGAATCTTTAAAATATTCACAATCCATAAAACTATATTTTTTTTTTTATAAATGTGACTTCTATTAAACATTTGTTGTTCACGCCTTGCAAAAAAATGCGCACACCATATTTCTAACGCACAAAATAATGTTCAAAGTGCATTAAAAAAAAATACATCAATAATTCGTTAAAACAATACACTTTCATGTCCATTAGTATATTGCCAAATACATAAATAAAACACGGCTTGGTCATCAGCATTTCTCAAAATGGCGCAAATAGCTTTCTAGATAAAAGCGTGTGCGATTCCATTAGCATTATACATGACACGAATCATACCAAAAAAAGATTCGGTTTTCGTTACGACCTGAATAGAGCTACTACATGCAGTGTTCTGATTTGTACAACGGAACAGGGAGTTACAATACATCCGAATAAAGTACACAGTTCATTGATCTGTTCTGTTTAGTAAGTTAGGAAACAAGTTCAGGACAATGCAGAAATATTATAAATTCATTCGCGGTGGAACAGAACTCCCGTGCGGTAATTATCGCGAGCAAATCAAACGGTTCCGAAATGGGAACTAAAACCCAAATACAAACACCTATAGATATAATATTAGTCTATATCGTATAATTCTAGTATCCCAAAATATATTACGGAGTGAATTTCACATGTTAAAAAAAGTTGAGTGTTGCATGAATTTAAAGATATTTAAAAAAAAAAACATTTAAAAATAAACGGTAGCAGGAACTGGCACATACTTTCTGACAAACATATTTAAATTATTAAACAGTTTCTCTGTGACTTCATAATTAATTGTAGGTGGTGTAGGAGAGGTGATTTATTAAAGTAGGAGATAAATCAATAAATATTATTTTTATTATCTAGAGAGAAAACTATTCGATCGATTTCGAACAAATTTGCATCAATTAAGCCTGTATAGATGCACGAAAAAAGGTTTTGAAAATTTTCGAAAAACAACCCCCTTTATGGCCAAAAACCCCCAAAATCAGTTATTATTATTATTAGTTAAACGACAAATTTTTAGATGCGGTTTTTTTTTCATATGGTAGGGTACATTAAAGGCTACAAATAAGCAAAGTTTTATCAAAATCGTTGTAACTGTTTTTTATAAAAAAAATAATAACTGATTTTTGGAGGTTTTTTTTGCCAAAAAGGGGGTTGTTTTAAAAAAAATTCAAAACCGTTTTTCGTGCACCAATACAGGCCTACCTGACATGTCTGGTGCAAATTTGTTTGAAATCGATCGAATAGTTTTCGCTTTAGCTTTGTATACATATAGACAGACATTTCGTAAAAAACACTTTTTTTTACTCTGGGGGTCCCAAAATGGACTTTTCCACAAAAAATCTCAACATAAATTTTTTCTGCGATCACTATACTTTCTCTATACTGTATAGTGAGAAAGTAAAAGCGTATTTGGTATCAATTCAATATCTAAAAGTACAAAATCTAGTTTTTTATATTTATATCGTAAACAAGTTCCTACAAAACTAAAGTGGGAGCCATAAATCCGATCTATTTTTGTACTGTAAGTTCTCAACCGTTATAACTGTTGGAGAGTTCATTGTTGATTCAAATAACTCTTTAGTTAATGCCGTATTGAGATTAGTTTGGGTCATCATCAGTACATGCGGATAGGGTATTTCAATTTGCTGATGATACAACACTATGTTTTCAAGCAGATTCTGTTCAACAATTAATTGGAGCAGAAGGCTTTTATACAAGTCAATGCTACTGGACAGTATTTCGCTGAAAACTATTTAACAATCAATCCATGTAAAACTAAGTACAATAAACTTCAGTAGAAAGCATAGCTCAAATCTGACACCAAGTGTCATGCTTGGTGATAGTATACTTGAAGAAGTGCAATCAATAAAATTTTTGGATCTTCTAATTGATGACAAGTTGAACTGGAATGACCACATTAGCAATATCAGTGCAAAAATTTGCTCAGGTATATTTGTACTGAGAAGTTTGAAGCCATACTGTGGTAGATCGATACTTTTAACAGCCTATTATTGGCTAGTGTATCATTATTTGAACTATGGAGTTCTTCTTTGGGGAAACTCATCAGTTCAGAACATGAAAAGAGTGTTTGTCTTGCAAAAAAGAGCCATAAGGCTTATTGCAGGGCTACATAAAAGACAAAGTTGTAAAAACTATTTCAAGAATTATGGAGTACTTACACTTCCATGTATTTACATATTTGAAGTGTTGCTTTTTTTTAAATTGAAGTGTGATCATGTCCAAAATATGGATATACACAACTACAGTACCAGACAAGCTTGTGAGTATCGTGCCAGACAGCACACGTTAAATTTATACAGTAAACTTCCCTCACAAGCTGGTGCAAAGTTCATGAGCAAGCTTCCTAAAAACATTCAAAATTCACCAAACTAGGCCTACAGGATTTTTAAAAACAGTCTTAGACAATTTCTATTGTCTGGATTCTTTTACTCGGTGGATGAGTTTGTGCATCACGATACTATTTTGTGATAGATGTGATCTCTTTTTTTTGCAAAGCGTTTTAACTTTTTAAATTATTATCTTATTAACTTAATTTTTACTTTCTCCCCCTATACCATAGTATATGGAGAAAGTATTGTATTCGTCAAAATTTTCGAGTTTGAGTTTTTGGTGGAAATATCCGTTTTGGGTCCCCCTGAACCTAAAAAAGTGGTTTTCGGAGTGATGTCTGTGTGTGTGTCTGTATGTGTGTCTGTGTGTCTGTGTGTCTGTGTGTCTGTGTGTCTGTGTGTCTGTGTGTCTGTGTGGATGTTATCAGACCTAGAGCCTAAACCAGTCGTCCGATTTTGATGAAATTTGGTATGGAGGTACTAATCCACGGTATCTCCAGGCGTTTGTTTCATTTTTTATTTTTAAGGGTAATTTTCCCATAAAAA
>JAGFPH010006186.1:32582-47093 GCA_018207615.1 Philaenus spumarius | reverse complement strand
TGATTTCTAATTTTGTAAGTTGCTGTAATTTGTGTTAAAATAGTTTACTTGGTAATACCTCTAAAATGAACATTGTGCTTCCTCATTTCGTAAGTTGTGTTAAAATAGTTTACTTGGCAATACCTGTGAAATGGACATTGTGCTTACTCATTTCGTAACTTGTTTTAAAATAGTTTGCTTGGTAATACCTCTGAAATGGACATTGTGCTTCCTTATTTCGTAAGTTGTGTTAAAATAATTTACTTGGTAATATATCTGAAATTGACATTATGCTTCCTCATTTTGTAAGTTGTGTTAAAATAGTTTACTTGGTAATAACTCTGAAATGGACATTGTGCTTCAACATTTTCTAAGTTGTGTTAAAATAGTTTACTTTTTAGTTCTGAAATAATCAAATTTCAGATTAAACTAATATGACCAACGATTTATATTCATTAAAGTTTTCACTTCTGTCGGCAGTCCCGAGGCTGCTTTTTTTCCAACTAGTTGTTCCATATGTTTCTAGAATTGTCTTTATTTGCGTTTTGATTAATTATAAAATGCAATTGTTAAATGCATTTCAGGATTTCAATTACAGAACGTAAAAAACTGGTAAATTGATTACAAATGACAAACACAGCCAGCAAGCTAATAAACTCGTCGTTTTTCTCATTAAAAAGTTTCATTGGTATTTATAAACTATAATAAAAATCACTGTATTTGGTTGTAATAAAATCTATGAATTCACAGACCCGTTGTTTCTCTTCGTACAACTTAGTATGGGATTACTGTATGACTATTTAAATGAAACAATTTCTGATAACAAAATGTCAGACTTGATGAAAGTAAATTAATGAACAAGCTGGAATTACTTAAGTATAATGCAATATTCGATTATTGTTAACTATAATAATTGAATAAAATCTTTAATATCATAAATTACTAAATGTAGATCAAATAAATTCAAATGCAATTATTGTTTTACAGGGTATCGAAAAAGACCCACCCTCCCTTAACTTTGGAACAAGTAGAAATACAGAAATGAGCTTCGGGGTAACTCTATATGACACAGGGAGATGAATTTTGGTTAACCCGACCTCAAAATGGGGGGGGGGGTTGAGAGGTTAATTCAAAAATCTTAAATACAAACCCTCGTAAAGTGATACCTCATTTTAAAGGGCTTGATAAATGAAGAAAAATGACACAAATTAATGGTCTCTAGAGATCTTGACCCTATTGAAAATGGTGGCCAGACAAATTTTAAATACCCTTTGTTAACACAATTTTATTTTGGACTTTGTACTATTAGGAGTTATGAATAACAAAGTAAGGTTCTGTCAACCCAAAGTCCAGTACCTGGGAATTCCAGAGGGCTTAGCTTTACTGTTTTTATACTAATTACTATGTTTTATAACTTAGATTGAGTGACCTACTGGATTAAACCCTTATAAAATATAACAGATGTATCATCTTTAACATTTCAATGCTATTTAAATGGGGAAAATTTGTAACTTTGATTGGCCATTGTGTTGGATAGAGTCAACATACAGGCCTCCGCTTTGCACCAATCTTCTTCTTTTATCAAGGCCTTTAAAATGAGGCGTCACTCAATAGGGGTTCATTTAAAATTTTCGACTTACAACCAAAATACCACATTTTTGGGAGAGGGGTTGAAATTTACGATACAGCAAAAAACTCTATTTTTGTTTATGTTAACAATCCCCAAAGCAAATCTGTTTATTTCCATCAATTAAAAAAAATATAATAGGAGGGGGTGAGACTTTTGGAACACATGGTAGGCCTATATGTACATTTAGAATTGGTTTTGTTATATTCAATTTATATACATGCTGTTAAAATAAAAATGATAAAAGGGAAAAATTAGCTTGTATGAGAAAAATAGGATAAAAAGCAGAGGATCCAATTAAAAATAAATCTGTTCAAGTTTTAATATTCTAATTAAAACACGTTAGTGAATGACACACTAGACAGTCATACATTTTGTTATGAGTGAAAAACTTTAGCCCCTGAAAATTAAATAAGCGATTGTATCATCATTTTGGGTTTCAATTTAATGTACAAAACTTGGGTCTAATATAGAAGGCAGCGATAAAAATAGTTATAAATCAAGTATTACATAAAAACAAATAAAGATTTAACTACCCTTTGCAGTATAAGCTAATCCCCACCACCGTCAGAGTGCCAGGCTCAGCTGAGCGTTTAACCAAACAAGATGTATTTTTTAAAAGCAAGCTTTATTGGAAATACACATAATGATTTAATGACTTGATTTTATAGCTAAACCAAACATATTGCTTCTGCAATAATTCATCAAGAGCAAACAAAAATAGCATTTATAATTTTACTGGTTACAACGGATACTGTCTTTCAACACTTATACCTCCATCCTTTCAACACGTTTTAATATGTTTGTGTTCTACATAGTATTTACTGTGTTTTATAGGATACAGGGTGCCCCATAAGTTAAGCGAGAAACTTCGGGAAATGGTTCTATGGGTCAGAATAAAGAGAAGATAAAGAATAAAATGTTTTTCCAAAAACGCTTTGTTTTCCAAATATCAGGCCATTTTGTATTTTTAACAAAATAATTTATATCTAGAGATGGTTTGACTGATTGAGTTCAAACTTGGAATTAATTTTAACCTAATAATGATATAGCTCAAGAAAAATAATCGATTCTATCCAATCATACGTTTCTAAATGGCGGCTGTTTCAAAATTTCAAACCTAAACTACTCAAAACCATATTTTAACAAAAAATGTTAAGACATATTTTTTGTAGTCCTTTTATTCCTTATCGGACGCTGTAACTGTCAAAACAACCGATTAAGGCTAAGTTAAAGATAACTAGGGGAAACACCTGCGTGCTCCACACGCCAACCCCCCAATGGCACCTTATAAAAACTTATGTTATGTTTTATTTATAATTAAGGTGTGTAGGATTAATAATAACCTCAAAACTAAGATGGTAAATAATGTTACAAATCAAATTATTTCGTATATTTTATAACAACAGTTATAATAAAGGTTAAAAGAACCAGTAAAGCTCAGGTGTACACTTAATCAAAAACCTAACCAAAAAGTTACTCACTATCAATTACCGAATAATATCAATAAATATGCCAAATATATGTCTTATTTATTTTTAATAAGGATTTAACATAGTTTTTTCTTATTTTAAAATTCCTTAACGCAAGTTTTTATTGGATTGTGTGTGTTGAAACATGTGTTGGTTCAGTATAGGCCTAACTTAAAATATTATTTTGAACTAAAAGCTGGACATCCGAATAAACTATTTTATCTGTTATTTTATTCAATTGGTTGCTATGGTAATAAATGTAAATATATTCAAGAAGTTGTTTCATCAGTCTAGGCCTAACCTAAAATTATGTTTAATTTTTTTTACCTGCCTTAACGGCAACATACACAGATGATTTATGTTTTCGTGCACATCTTTGAATGATATAAGTTTCAGCTTTCAACTGTGGTTTTTTAGTTTTTCATAATGTTGCTTATTTATTGGTATCACAGCTGTTAGACGCTATGTGTTTAACGTCCAACTTGATCCTTTGAATTTGTTCGTTGAAAGATACTGGCCACTAATGGTTTTCTCTAAGCCAGTTGATTCTTTTTGCTAAAATAAAATTATCTGTGCTTAGATGCACAATCACGTGTTTTTTTAATAATCAGCTGGTTAGGGAAACTGAAAATGATGATACAATACGTTTTAAAAAGTTCTTTCATTACATTCTAAACGAAATTATTTCCAAAATGTAAGTAAATTGTGCAAATATAGAATGATTGATCTTTCATTTAAAACGAACCGCGTGTAAAACGGTTCAGTGGAAACCTCAAGTGGACTCTTCAAAGAAGTGCAAAGTTGAAATTTCACCCCATGTTAAATTTCCATTAGAGAACTTTTAATCTCGTTTTTTAAATGGTTACTTACCAGATACCAAAATCTAAGGTAAAATGTGCAAATATAGGGGTTATTCCCTTTTATTTGACACTACCCGCGTGTAAATCGGTTCAGTGGAAGTCTCGCACGTTCTTCCGGAAGATTTTTAATTGTGTGTTTAAATATATTACAGGATGACAGCAAATGTACACACAATATTGTAGTATTTACTGTGTTTTTATAGGATGCCGGGTTAAACAAACGAATTAGTAACGTAGCTATTAAACTTCATCAATTATTGTTTTGACAGTTACACCGTCCGATAGGGAATCGAAAGTGCTACAAAAAAAGTATCTTGATATTTTTTGTTAAAATTTACGTTTTAAATCCATTTTTAAACAGAAGTCATTTTTAAACCCATAATTGGATATAAACGCTTATTTTTCTTGAGATATATCATTGTTAGGTTAAACTTTATCCAAAGTTTGAACTCAATCAGTCAAATATTTCTCTAGATATGAATTGTATTATTTTAAACATTTCTCTAGTTATTAATTATTTTGTAAAAAAAACAAAATGGCGGATATCTGGAAAACGAAGCGTTTTCGGGCCTACGTATATATGTTTTCTTATGTTTAGCTATAGAATGAGCTAACGAAAGATTGCCGAATAGTTCTGAACCGCCCTGTATCTGAAGTAGAAAGAAGTAATATTGCCACAAAAATAAATTGCAACAGAATTAATGAACGCAATAACTAAGATTCAAAATTGTATAAACTAATTTCAACCCTCGCGATTGCAAGCACTCGCCGCGTTCTGCTACATATTGCCGTTGTTAAAATCACGCCTCGAAAGCGTAAAAGTAAAAACCCTCGACAAGGAGCCGTACAAACTTACCATATCGCTGACTAAAATATATTTACACCATTAAAACCGTTGAGTAGGGACTTATAAGTAGATTTTCGCGAGAGGTACCAAGGAAATATAATGATAATTCTCGGGCTTGCTTCCAAAAGGTACGCGAAGCGGAACGAACGCTAGCTGGGGTCTAACCCTTCTCATCCAATCCTCGTTTGCGCGAATTATTGACGCATTACGCACGGGGTAATGAAGTTATAGTGACAGAATTTAATGACTAGGTCGTTTCTACGTCTAAGTCTGGTTGGTTATTTCGACAACTCGAACGCGGAGTGTCTTACCGACTGGTGGAGTGACATTATGGTAGTTAGTACAATGATATTTATATAATTAGTATATATAACTATATATATATAGTTATATTTATATATAACTACATAATCAGTAATAACGGCAACGTTGCACAGTTATTGTTAACAAGTTAAACCAATTACTGTAGTATACAGGACGTCCAAGAAACCCGTTAAAAAGTTTTAAAGTAAAAATTACTAAACATTTTTATTTAAAAATAATTCGACCACGCAGCTGAACCGCTGACGTGATTTGAGCAAATTTGCAAAATAACCTTTTTAGTTTTTCAACCAACAATTTGTAAAATACTATTCACGACGGTGCTGAATAGCTGCGAAATGGTTCGCACGCCATTCCGCATATTGGGAGTACAGTATCCTCAATACACAAAGCATTGCGTGCTTCGCACGCCAATCCGCATTTTGGGAGTATCTTCAATACACAATGCATTGCGTGCTTCACACGAAATTCCGCATGTTGGGAGTATCTTCAATACACAAAGCATTGCGTGCTTCGCACGCCATTCCGCATGTTGGGAGTATCTTCAATACACAAAGCATTGCGTGCTTCGCACGCCGACCCCACGGTAGAATCCACTACAAGGCTTTAAACCGTGTACTTCTATGGTATGTTACGTTTTGATCGATTTTGGGGGAACCAAGCGAGCTTTAAGGTCGCGAAAAACTCAAAAACAAATTCATTTTCATACGAAAATTATTACGCTACCTTATACCTCGCTTGATTCCCCCAAAATCGTCAAAACGTAAAATACCATAGAAGTACCCGGTCCAAAGCCATGTAGTGGATTCTACCGTGAGGTTGGCGTGCGAAGCACGCAATGCATTGTGTGTTGAAGATATTCCTAATACGGGGGTTGGCGTGCGAAGCACGCAATGCTTTGTGTATTGAAGATACTCCCAATATGCGGAATGGCGTGCGAACCATTTTTCAGCTATTCAGCACCGTCGTGAATAGACCTATTTAACCAATTGTTGTTTGAAACCCTAAATCAAAGGCCTACAAACTTAATTTTGGAAATTTTCTCAACTCGCTGCGTGGTCGAATTATTTTAAAGTTTTCATCCTGTCATAGCCTATGGTTTTATTCAATTAATGTGTCGACTTAAGCAAGAAAAAAAATGTAGGACATAATTATTGGACTTTTAATTTCTTGCTTAGTAAACGCGAAGGGAATGTTTTCCATGGCGAGCACAGCATAGGCGTCTCAAGGGATTATGCGTTGCTTTCTTAATTGTAAATTAAGCTAAATTAGTTGCCAAGCTTAGCATGTATTTACCCTGCCGTAACAAAATCTAATAAATTATTCAGAGAAAATAATAAATTACGTCAGACATAAAGAGGAATATTCTTGCGGTGCATTCCTTCGTTATTCCGTTGTTAATAAATAATGTTAATTAGTTTTTATAAGAAATTCTTGGTAATAATCACTCAAAACTATCGAATACTCGGGAATTTAATTATTATAAATAATTTTACAATAGTTGTTTATAGTTTTATGTACTAATAAACTACGCACAATGAACAATAGTTCGTAGTTCAAACAGTTTATAATTTAATACATTGTTGTTTCCAAGAATTTTGGATTATTGAAACTCCAACCAATATTAGTTTATTAATAGCCTACGTTTTAATCTAGTATTGATTTTACTTCATTACTTTAGTCGTAAATATGGTTTCTGACAGAGACAAAAATAAATCGATATTTTATCGATCGATCGCGTTTGCTTTAGCGATTTAGAGTAGAAGGAAAAAAGTATTTTTTCGTAAAATCTCAACTTTTATGGAAATCAACCTTTGAGAGTTAAACATGGTTTTATATAAATAAAAAACACTTTTAAAGCCTCTACTGTGGGGTGTGTAAAGTTTCAAAAATATCAATGCATTAATGAGCAAGCTATACAAAATCAAACGTTTAAACCTCTTCGTAGGACATTCCGTAGAACACACCGAATCCAATATAACTTACAGGGGGGAAGTAGTTTGGGTCTGCTCCAGTAAACGAGAAAGCAACCGGAAACACAAGCACTTCTCTCTATAGCCCTATCTAACAGTGCAATTTCTTTCAGCTGAGCGCTTTGACATTGCCTCATTTCAAACCATTTTATAAATCCATCTTTTGTAATTGAGTGCTGAAAAAAAAAACACAGAATATTCTCTATAAAATTACGAATCCGGCTTGCTTTTCACTTTTAACTATAAATTTAGTATTGTGTAAAGAAAAATTTTAAAACTTGATACTTAAAAATTGTTACTTACGTGAGAAATAAAAAAAAAATGTAAACAATGTGAAACACAAAACAGATGCGTATTGTGACTGTGTTTAAAATGAGACTTTGCAAACAATTTTATAATAAAAAATAAACGAAATAAATGGTTTGAAATTTAATATTGTTTATATGGGATACAAATACAAGATGGCCGCCACTACAGCACACCCTTAATGTTGTGAAACGCAACAACGCACGCTCGTGTTCCGGATACAAGATTTGAAACCAAATCGTTGTAGGCTATTCTTTCTTTATGTCCTGGGACGATTTTACGACTACATTTCAGCCAATGTCCTCTTTCATATCATCATGGACATTCTTAATGTAGTATCGGAAAATCGTATAGTCAGGGCATGAGGAAAGACTTAATTGTTTGCAATGACTGTTGTCTCTAAAAACTGAAAAACGAAACAGAAAGTATTCAATTTTAAGGCTTAATTTCATAGAGATGAGTTGATCCGCTGTTTTGTGTACAGTAGCTTTCAGTAATGAGCTCATAAATTGATATTGTATCAATTTGGAGATTTTTGTAAAATTATAAACGTTTCTGTAGGTTACTTACAAAAACAGTTTTGTAGTGTTTTGTCAATATATTTTAACTTAAAATATGCTGTTTACTGTCACTCTCATAAAACTAATAAATGGTACCAGAAACTGGCACATACTTTCTAACAAACATATTTAAATTATTAACACGTTCACTGCTAAGGACGCACACTAGAGCTTGACACTGAACACTGTGAGAAGCGGCCGACGCACAGTGCATTGCACGCCAACCCCTGTATTGGGGAGTACTTTCAATACAATATACAGTGCGTGCTTCGCACACCAACCCACGTATTAGGAGTATTTTCAATGCACAATTCATTGCGTGCTTCGCACGCCAACCCCCGTATGTAACCCTAACTGTGACTTAATAATTTTATTAAAGTATGAAAGGGGATAGTACATTAAAGTATTAGAGTAAGTAATACAAATTATTATTATTAGCTAAAGAGGAACCTATTCAATCGATTTCAAACAAATTCGTACCAAACGTGTCAACTAGGCCGATATAGACGCACGAAAAAAAGGTTTTGACAAATTTTGAAAAACAACCCCCTTTTCGGCCAAACCCCCCCCCTCAAAAATCAGTTTTTATTATGAGCTAAACGGACATTTTTTGAAAGATGCGGTTTTTACATATGGTAAGGTACTTTAAGGGCTATAAATAAGGCAAATTTTTATCACAATCGTTGGAACAGTTTTTTTATAAAAATATAACTGATGTTTTGGGGGTGTTTTAGCCAAAAAGAGGGTTGTTTTTCAAAATGTTTCAAAACCTTTTTCGTGCATCTTAACATGCCTAATTGACATGTTTGGTGCAAATTTGTTCGAAATCGTTTGAATAATTTTCTCTATAGCTTTGTATACATACAGACATATAGACAGACATTTTGTAAAAACCACTTTTTTGGACTCAGGGGGTCCCAAAAGAATATTTCTACAAACATCTCAACATCGATTTTTTTTGTGACCACTATACTTTCTCTATACTATAGTATAGTGAGAAAGTAAAAGGGTTTGAATTACATACCCTTAGTTAGGGAAACCTGACGTATTTACCGTTAAAAAGTCTTTCACGTTTGTTTAATATTATATTTATTTCCGATTATGAATGATTACTTTACATTTATTGTATTTACCAAATGTTTTCCAGTTTAGTTGCGTATTAATGTCTTTAAGTTAGCACGTCCAGCTCTATTGTTGTCTCTAAAGTACATTGTTGCCTTTAAAGTACATTGTTGACTTTAAAATACATTGTTGACTTTAAAGTACATTGTTGACTTAACAATAGACAACAATGCCTATAAATTTTGATTATGAAAATATAAATAATTGTATTTTACTTGGTAGAGCAGGAACTTTCAATAAACATTGTATTGACAACATTGAATACATTTTCAGTCTACAACTTAAATTATCCCATCACATCAATTCTATTTATTATTAAAACAGTAAACCTTCATCGAAAGAGTAATAAATGTTTTGATTATGGTAGATGATTGTGACGGTTTTCTTGAGAGGCTGCTAAAGCCGAGCGGCCGTATTGTGGGATTTTGAGGTTCCCAGAGCTCTTAAACTCGGCCATAAACTTGAATGGGTTTCACTGTTTATAGTAATTTGTATAGCCTTCGATAATCAATAGTCATTTAGTCAAACTGCTCTAAACATTTTCCTTGCATGTTATTCCTTACACTAAAATGTTTTATGTAACAGAGTTATTAATTTTACAGTAAAGCAAAAAAATGTTCGTTGTGCACGTAAATGTAGAAAATTTATATTGTCTGAGATACCCATCACGTAATGAATCCCACCACCAAATAAATCCCATAATTATTAATTTTCTTTTATATTTAAATATTGAATTAGGTTCGTTAATATTATTATTACGTTAATATTTTATATTTTTTTTATAAAAAAAGAGCTCTAACGATTTTGATAAAATTTGGCTTATTTGTAGCCCTTAATATGCACACAAAAAAACCCGCATCTTTATAAAAATTCTCGTTTAGCTAATAATAACAATAATAGCAACTGATTTTTGGGTTTATTCGACCAAAAAGGTTTTTTTCAAAAAACATTTTCGTGTATCTATACAGAAATAATTTTCGTGTTTGGTGCAAATTTGTTCGAAATCGATTTTGTTTTCTCTCTAGCTAATAATAATAATAATATTTATTAGTTAATCTCCTACTTTAATATCACATCCCCTACCTCTCTTACAATTATGAAGTCACAGTGAATCTGTTTAATCATTTTAATATGTTTGTGAGAAGGTATGTGCCAGTTCCTGGTACCGTTTATTAAACATTGTATCTATCAAACGAAGCAATTATGCAAAGAGTATCGGTAAGTTATTCTATTTAAAATATATATAATATTTTGCACGCATTGTGTAAATGAAAGTCTGTTCGCATTTTCGTTCCTAGAAATTCTTTATAAGTGGTGTTGAATGATTGTTTTAGGAAATTAGTGTTTTATGTCGATTTTTGTGCATAGATATGCAAGCAACAAGGGCGTATCCAGGAAAACTGGGGGGGGGGGGGAAGAGGTCACGTCAGGACCGGAGATTTGAATTTAAAACCTCTTAACACGTTCACTGCTAAGGACGCACATGTGAGCTTGACACTGAACACTATGAGAAGCGGTCGACGCACAGTGCATTGCACGCCAACCCCCGTATTGGGAGTATTTTCGATACACAATGCATTGCGTGTTTTGTTAGAGTAAAGTATTTTTGTTGAACCTTCATAGTTTTCCTATTTAATAGATCAGACCAAGCTGACAAGAGAGTAAGGCTGTAACCTACTGCATCCATGTGTTTTGTACTTTGCAGTTTAATCAAGTAAATCTAAATATCAGAATGCATGCAATGCACAATGATGTAAAGTATGATGCTGGATCCTCTGTTGTGTTGTGTCTTTTATAGCTTAATTAGCATTTCTTACACCTAGTATTAATTTTTACTATTAAATTTCGGGATTTCTTTGGGGAGGGTGGGTTCTGACCCCAAACCCCTCCCCTTGGCTACGGCCTTGGCAAGCAATTATTTATATATTATGTACATAGAAGAGCGATTTTTAAGCATTGTAAATATTTTAACCAAAATATTAAATATATGTCCCCGATGTATGCCTGTATTTGTTTTAAAATAGTACACATAAAATATGGCTATATCTTGACTAAATTTAAATTTAAGAAGAATTGAAATTTAATGTGTTTTAACAAATCTACCCAACTACAGGTTTGTTTCTTTCTTTTATACAGGTAGCTCATGGAGAAAAGGACAAACTTTCAGGACCTATTCTACTAGTGAAAATAAAGACAAAAGTTCTTATAAACAAAGGTTCGAAAATGCTTCGTTTTCCAGTTAACAACCATTTTTTATATATTACATATAAAATAATTCATATCTAGAGAACGGTTTAACATGGAGTTTAATCTATATTTTGAGTTAAGTCAAAGAACATATTAAGTTAAATAAAAAATTTAAAACTAAAAGATATCCACATTCGGACTGTCCTAACCTTTAAAATGACACATTCAGAATAATTGTATGATCATTATTACACCAGCAATCTCATTACCCGTTCAACATTACCCTACTGGGAGTTGGAATTAAGATGGTGGCTGGGTTTGCCGAGCCAACTAATAAAGAAAACATCAAAAATGTACAACTAATTATCAGAAATATGTTTAAATAAGTTCAAAATCACCTCCCGTAAAGTTAGCCAGTTAGCTAACCCTTCCAATGTAAACATCAGAGTTAGGTAAACTTGTTACAAGTTTGAGGTTATATTTATTGACTTGTTTGCTGTAGTGCCTTCCTTGCAATTGCGGCGAGCTGACCTGTATGTTGATCCTTCTCTAATCACCCTCAGGCAGCTTTCGAAATGTTTGAAACAGTATGGGTTAACGATCGTGACGTCATCTCTTTATGGTGTTTTACTGTCTGCTTTTTTAACGTAAGTAAATACAGGATGATACGAAATTGCACGGAAATGTATCGGAAGCAGATCCGATCTTATAGGCAAATAAACGGTACCATAAACTGGCACATACTTTCTCACAAACGTATTTAAATTATTAACACGTTCACTGCTAAGGACGCACATGTGAGCTTGACACTGAACACTATGAGAAGCGGCCGAAGCAAAGTGCATTGCACTCCAACCCCCGATTTGAAAGTATTTTCACTACACAATGCATTGCGTGCTTCACACGCCAACCCCCGTATTGGGAGTGTTATCAATACACGATGCATTGCGTGTTTCGCACGCCAACCGCCGTATTGGGATTGTTTTCAATACACAGTGCATTGCGTGCTTCGCATGTCAACCCCGTCTTGGGAGTGTTTTCAATACACAGTGCATTGCGTGCTACACATGATAACCCCCGCATTGGGAGTGTTTTCAATACACAATGCATTGCGTGCTACGCATGATAACCCCCGCATTGGGAGTGTTTTCAATACACACTGCATTGCGTGTTTCGCACGCCAATCCCCGTGTTGGGAGTGTTTTCAATACACAATGCATTGCGTGCTACGCATAATAACCCCCGCATTGGGAGTGTTTTCAATACACAGTGCATTGCGTGCTACGCATGATAACCCCCGCATTGGGAGTGTTTTCAATACACAGTGCATTGCGTGCTTTGCATGCCAATCCCCGTATTGGGAGTATTTGCAATACACAGTGCATTGCTTGCTTCGCACGCCAACTCCCGTATATAACCTAAACTGTGACTTCATAATTGTATTAAAGTAGGATATGGGATAGTACTTAAATTTAGAGAGGAAGTAATAAAAATTACTATTATTAGCTAAAGAGGAAACTATTCGATCGATTTTGAACAAATGTGCACCAAATGTGTCAATTAGGCCTATATAGACGCAGAAAAAAAGGTTTTAACAAATTTTGAAAAACAACCACCTTTTCGGTCAAAAAAATCCCCCAAAATCATATATTATTATTATTATTATTAGATTTATTTTCAGTACACAATGCATTGCGTGCTTCGCACGCCAACCCCCGTATTGGAAGTGTTTTCAATACACAGTGCATTGCGTGCTACGCACGCCAAACCCCGTATTGTTAGAATTTGCAATACTCAGAGCATTGCGTGCTTCGCACGCCAATTTTAATCCTATGTTAAGAGGGCTAAACGAGAATTTTTCGAAAGATGAGGTTTTTGCATATGGTAGGGTGGTACATTAAGGGCTACAAATATGAAAAATTTCATCAAAACCGTTAGAGCAGTTATTTTATTTAAAAAATAATAACTGATTTTTTAGGGGTTTTTTGGGGCAAAAATGGGGTTGTTTTCCAAAAATTTCCAAAACCTCTTTTCGTATATCTGTACAGGCCTAATTGACATGTTTGGTGCAAACCTGTTCGAAATTGATCGAATAGTTTTGTTTCCAGCTTTATATAAATAGAGATATTTTGTAAAAAACACATTTTGGACTCAGGGCTCCCAAAAAGGATATTTCCACAAAAATCTCAACATCTATACTATAGTAAGGTCAGAAAGTAAAATAAACAAAAAGATGATTTTTCATCAGTATTCCATTTTGTGTTTCTCAATAATAATAATAAGTTTAAAAAATCTAAGTTGTTTCAATTTGGGTCGCACATGTTTTATGTTTCACCGGCTTACCAATAACCAAAACTGTATTGAGTAAATTTTCAAAATGGCGATTAAAATATAAAGTTATTTTTCAAACGGTTCGAGATAGTCATCGCAAAATGTAAATCACACAAATATTACTCAATTCCGGCAAGAAATATAAAACTTAACCGCAGTCAAGGGGACAAAACCTAGCGATATTTTTACAGACTATTGATTTATTTGTCGTTTCTTTCTGGATGTAACTTTTTGAAGTAGGCAGGCGGCAGGCGGCAGGTAAGACGAATGAGTTTGGTCGAATGAGCAGGAAGTGAACCGTAGAGATTTAAGTCCTTGCTCTCTCCTAATTGGACAACTTCCCGCCGTGTAATCAATTACTCTCTGGTCCGCATTAAAACTACATTAAACAGACGTTTTCAACGGATATTACTTAAAACTGCACAAATATGATTTTTGTTACATTTATCGAACTCTCATTTACCTATTAAGTAGTTTGTTAATACGCACAAAATAATGTACAGTAGAACTCCAGTTATTCGAATCAATTGAGACCGGAACCCATTCGGATAATCGAAAATTCGGATAGTTGGATTCTCCCAGAAAAAAGTATCTATGTTTACCTGTTCGGGATTGGCTTCGCGTTTACGTGACTGGAGTAAACTATCCGCACATACTACGGTCGCGTATGCACGTTTTATAACTTTAACGTTTGAAAAGCAGCCGACGCACAGTGCATTGCGTGCTTCGCACGCCAATCCCCGTGTTAAGAGTATTTTCTATACACAATGCATTGCGTGTTTGGCACGCAAACCCCGTATTTAGATTATTTTCAATACAGATATCATTGCGTGCTTCGCACGCCAACCCCCTTATTGGGGGTATTTACAATACACAATCCATTGCGTGTTTCGCACGAAAAACCCCGTTTTGGGAGTATTTTCAAT
>JAGFPH010006186.1:0-14987 GCA_018207615.1 Philaenus spumarius | reverse complement strand
ATTTCTAATAACTAAAATACTAAAACATATTCCTGCAAAACATAACACTACCAAGGTACACGTTCGTCCCAAATTTGAAGTTTCTATCTGAAATAGTACTTAACTAATAAAATAATTTGTAAAAAACACAAACAGACGGACAGACAGAAAATTAGGTATGTCAGACCCATATTTATATGACATTTTTTGATTGTCTTGATCTAAGGAACAAATACACAAAATATTTCCAGGGAGTTTGTAAACACCCTGTATATATTGAAGGTATATATATTTCGTTTATGTGTTGTAAGTAGTAACACATAATATGTCTGACTCGGTATTGTGATTGACATCAAACCCTATCTCAATAGGTGTAGCTGGTATGTCCCATTGCAGGAATAATTCAAAGCCATTAACCTTCTTTCACTGGTCTCCACCTTTAATGTATAGCTCGTAACTAACTTCCATGTGTATTTCTATTCGTTAAATCAGTAAATAGAGTGTATATAATGTGTTGAACCGTTGTTAACGTAGTTTGTATAACATTTTAATACCGACAGCACGGAACCCTTGTCAAACTGGTAAACCAAATGCCTCGTGTTTGTTTACATATGCGCGTAATAATAATGACTATTCAAAAAATAGTTTCACATTATTAAATATTTGATATCAATAACTTAACATTCGTATTTTGTGGACATAACGTAATCGATTTTTGTGGGAAAATTTCAAATCGACTTAAGTGGTAGTTAGGAAAATAGTTAAACAACTCTCACTATCAGCTTTGTTAAAACATTATTATGAAATCTTATGCCAACACTGTTATAAACAACTAGGCACATGTAGGAGCCTATTTTATAAGCAAACTATAATAAAATTTGTTTATACAAATTATCTACCTTCCATCCTCTGAAAGGGCCATATTGAATTCTATTATTCTATTTTTAAAATATATAAGTTTTTGTCAAATATCTCTAAAATTAATCGTTCAAATATTTTGATTCTACTTAAACTGAAATATACAGGCAGATTCAGAGCTATTCGGCGATCTCTCGGAAGCTACGTTATATAGCTAAAAACAAGAAAAATAGTTCATAGAAACATGGGCCGGAAAAGGCTTCGTTTTTCAGATATCCGCCATTTAGTTTTTTGTAAAAAATAATTCATATCTAGAGAAATGTTTGACTGATTGAGTTCAAACTAGGCATGAAGTTTAACCTAACAGTGTTCAATCTTAAGAAAAAATAAGCGAATTAATCCAATCCAGCGTTTTAAAATGGCGGCTGTTTGAAATTGTCAAATCTAAATTACTGAAAAACCGTACAATGTCGAAACAAGTTTTTTTGCAGCGCTTTTGATTCCCTATCGGATGGTGTAACTGCGAAACAATCGGATAATAGCTAAGTTGAAGATAATGACAGAACATGTACATACAATATTGTTGTGTTTACTGTGTTGGTGCAGGATGCCGGGTTGACCAAACAATTATTACACATTACTTAACCATTATACTTCATACGATTGTTTTGACAGTTACACCATGCGATAGGGAATCAAAAGGGCTACAACGAACTCAAAGAAGGTATACTGACAGTTTTTGTTATAATGTACGGTTTTTGAGTGCGTAATGGCTCAAACACAGCCGCAATTTTGAAATGCGTGATTGAAAATAATCGCTTTTTTTTCTTCAGATATATCATCGGTAGGTATAAAGCAAATAATTTAGACAAATGTGTAAGTAAGGTTAACTAACGTGAAATCTCATCGAAGGATTTGATTTAAAATTTAAATTACAAACAAGAGAGAATGCAAATTTTGAAATATTACCGAGAGAGGTTTGTTTAAATTTATTACGATGAAATGTAAGACGACCAAATGATGCAAAACACAACCGTCATTAAAAGTTAACGAACGTAGACTGTAAGAACGAGGACTTCCATTAGTGATCCCTTCTGTAATAAGAGTATCATCAAGAAAACGTCGAGGATACATTCTGACAATGCAAGAAATAACCCCCTTCCAAGTTACCTTTAAAACACTTTTCCACTGGAGGACATCTTGGAAGCCTATACATACTCACTTTCCCTTTAAATCGTTTCACAGGCTGCTTATACTTGCTATATTTCCGTAACGAGTTGTACAGGGGATGCAGAAAACCACAACACATTGCCTGAAGAGAATCTGAGCACTAACTAACTGGTATTGAAAGTAACTAATAAGAAAGTTAGATAGATCATTTATATAATAATTATTAGGAAGAAAAATTATCCAAAGGTATTAAGTAACAGCTCAATAAACTACGATTATTTAAAAAGGTCGTACATTTTTTTTAAAATTCATAGAGTGTAAAAAAGTATACCATATAGAAAAGCCTACATCCTTTCGGGATTTCAGCCTAAAACAAACCGAAAAATTGTATCGTTGTAAAAAAATGTATACTAATACAAATACTCTAGCTTATTAAACATTGTGTTTCTTAAATAAAGGACGCCAAACTTCTAAAGTGGGTTCCGTACAACCGAAATAAAAAAGTTCCTACAAACATATGCCCTAAAACACTTCGTTTTCCGGATATCCGCCATTTTGTTTTCTTTTACAAAATAATTCCCATCTAGAGAAACGTTTGACTGATGGATTTCAAACTTGGCACAAAGTTTAACCTAACAAAGATCTATTTCAAAAAAAGTAAGCGATTATATCCAATCATGCGTTTTATAATTTGCAAATTTCAAGCCTAAATTACTCTAAACCCGTACATTTAAAAAAAAAATGTCAAGTCACCTATTTCGTAGCGCTTTTTATTCATTATTGGATACTGCAACTGACAAAACAATCCAATAAAGTGTAATAGTTAAGTTAAATATATTAACAGCATCTGTGAAACTTGTAGGAGGTCTGCAAAACCTGGAATCCTGCAAAAGTGTGTTCAAGGAATTGGAAATATTTACACTCTCCTGCATGTATATCTTCCAAACTATTTGTTATTTGAAATTTAAATCTATTGCAATATTAAGTAAAAATATACACAGCCACAACACCAGACAGGTAGATGACTTACGGGAAAGGCTGTACAGACTTGAAAGGTTAAAAAAACTGTCTTCTCAAGCAGGAGTTGCGCTTGTTAATAAACTCCAACAAAAAAATAAAAATTGTTCAAGACCAGAAGGCCTTTAAGAGAAGTCTTCGACAACTCTTGGTGGCCAATTCGTTTTACTCTGTGGAAGAGTCCATCAGCCACAAGTGGTGAGATAAATTACTATTATTATCAATTTTATTCTTTCATGTTGTGATTTTGTATTTTGTAATTATTATGTGTTTGTAAATCGAATGACATCATAAGGGTGTAATTATACATGTTGATTATTTCACTATAAATTGTTGTTGATTATTTATTAAATTGTTTTGTATGAAATTTTATATTGTAAGTAGTACGTAAGAATTTAATAATTTTACATTTAGTTTTGGGTTTTGCTATATGAATGTAAATTTGTCAATAGCAAAAAGAATAATACATAAATAAATATATGCACACAATATTGCTGCGTTTACTGTGTTGGTATAGGATGCTAAGTTGAACGAACCAATTGTTACACGTAACTTAACTATTATACTTGACCCAAGGCCGTAGCCGGTGGGGGGGGGGGGTTCAGAACCCCCTGAAATCCCGAAATTTAGTAGCAAAAATTAATACTAGGTTTAAAAAGTGCAAATTAAATTTTAAATTGACAACACAACAGAGGATCCAGCAACATATTTTACATCATTGTGCATTGCATGCATACTGATATTTAGATTTACTTGATTAAACTACAACGTACAATACACATGGATGCAGTAGGTTACAGCCTTACTCTCTTGTGAGCTTGATCTGATCTATTAAATAAGAAAACTATGAAGGTTCAACAAAAATTATTTACCCTAACAAAACAAGCCTTGTATTTTGTATTGCAAATACTCCCAATACGGGGGATGGCGTGCGAAGCACGCATAGCTCTGTGTATTGAAAATTCTCCCAATACGGGGGTTGTAGTGCGCAGCACGCAATGCATTGCGTATTGAAAAGTCTCCCAATACGGTTGTTGGCGTGCGAAGCACGCAATGCACTGTGTATTGAAAATTCTTCTAATAATGGAAACTTCTCATACTGTTCAGTGTTAAGCTTCACATGTGCGTCCTTAGCAGTGAACGTGTTAAAAGAGTTTAAATTCCAATCCCCGGTCCTGACCGGAGCCCCCCCCAAAAGTTTTCCTGGCTACGGCCTTGACTTGACCCGATTGTTTTGACAGTTACACCATTTAATAGGGGAATTTAAAGGGCTACAAAAACGTGTCTAGAAATTAGTTGTTTAAACGTACGGTTTTTGAGTAATTTAGGTTTGATATTTTCAAACAGCCGCCATTATGAAACGCATGGTTGGATATAATCCCGTATTTTTATTGCGCTAGGTCATTGTTAAGCCCGGTCTACACGCTACGATAAATCGTATCAACTTATCGTAACAATCGAATCGTTACAATTTATCGTAGCCTGTAAACAGGTGATTGTAGCGATTTATTGGAATTGGAATTGGATTGGTTGGTTGGTGCTGGCTGGCATAAATTTCTGCGAATCGTACCGATAAATTGGAACGTGTAAACAGTAGCGGTCATTTATAGTTACGATTTCACTCAGTTTGCATGGGCCGTTCACCGGAAAGGTTGTCGCACTAGTTGATTCCGTTTTACGTGTTTTTTACCTTGTGTTGGTTTTATTCAATTGATATGATGGCTGCTCAAACTTCTCGAAAGTTCTTGTCTAAATTTATTTAACTATATCGGAGTTTTACCTGCTTGCGGCTCATTAAGAGCAAAGAATACTCCGACAGGAATAAAAAAGACGTTGCGCTAATAGCGCTCGTTCAAAAATACAATGAGTTTGATACGTTGGCAGACAGAAACAGTGTTGTTAGAAAAATTGATGCATTGCGTACGGTTTATAAGAAAGAACTATCAAAAGCTAATTATTCCTCAATGAAGATTGGACAAGAAATCGTTGCATGTAAACAGTACTCACCATTTCGATTTATTTTTACGATAAATTGTAACAATCACATCGTTACGATCTATCGTAACCGGCTTTAGGTTAAACTTCATGCCAAGTTTGAACTCAATCGGTCACATATTTCTCTCGATATGAATGGTTTTGTAAAAAAAACAACAAGGCAGATATTTGAAAAGGAAAGCGTTTTAAGGCTCATGTTTATAGGAACTTTTTTAATAATGTTTTTATAAGTTTGGCGTCCTATTTAAGGAACACCCTGTACAGAATACGAAACTGTTATACTAATGAACTGAAACATTTTTCAGAACCAAGTTATGACGGCTAACATTTCGGCAACTCAAACAAAGGATATTTTAAAAGCAAATCGACGAGACGAAATAAGTTGTTAAAATAAAACGGGACAGAACGTGTGTCGCCTTGCCTTCCCATCGGCGACCACCGTCCTTGAATACTAATCATAGAGATCCGAGGTATGCTCTCAATTTGCAGGAGAAAAACTTATCTAGAATCAAATAAAGATTTAAAACCCAACTGCAATACTCGAGATGCTGTGATAGTATTTCCCGGCTTTTGAAATCAAATCTTTTATCGTTTCAACAATGTTTATTATCATTGAATTTCAGCGTACTTTTTTTTTGCATTTATAGCTCCTGTAGATTATGTCTTACCTTAAATACAATAAATAATCGATGAAAACTAAATGTATGTATACAAAATATATTAGTATTCATAAAGTCTTTTTAAACCCCTTTATTATTTTTATTGTTGAAAATAAGTTAAGAAAACTTTTTATATATCTTGTGTTGGATAACAGGACAAATTTGTCGACATATCTGAGCTTTTATAATTTTGGGGAGCTTACAAATTTTAAATATAAAGACTATAAGCAGCCGTACTAAATCCTACAAATAAGAGTTGTATACAAAGGCAAACGACTGTGGTACTGAATGTAAAAATTAAAATCACTTGATCTATTTAAAACCTCAGGCGAAATTTTTTTTAACATAGTTTAAGAGATGTATCTTATTGTTTGAAAAATATCTTGACTGTGGATACAAGTTCGTATAAAATAAAAGATTTGCAATTATTTCTTGTTCCTTTAGGAATATATAGCTCACAACCAACAAAAAAGGTATATTTTTAAAGCCTTATTTTGATATCTAGTAAGTCGTAAGAATTTACAAGTAAAAAGTTAAGACAAGTTATATTTAAACCTCAAATTCACGTAATTATAATATATACATGTAATAAACAGTAGAAAAGCTTTTGAGAAACAGAACGGCACAGATAGAGCTTAGTATCTTGCTTGGTTTCAAATTAATGGGCAATCAAAGTTCTGGAAAATGATATTGTTATCATGGCATCAAAGCAGGTTATTAATTTTTCAATATTAGAAATACGTAGGTTGTATGTTATTTTCCAGAACTTTGATTGCCCATTACTTTGCAACGAAACAAGATACTAAGCTCTAGTTTAGGCCATTTCGTTCCTCTTTTAATAAGCTTTTCAATGGAGACCTACCTTTATATTTGAAATTGTTAACCCCCTCGCCTCCCTCAGCCCCCCAAAATCATAGAGGGTCAGATATGTCAAAATATTTGTCCTGTTATACAACACAATATAATAAACAAAGTTCTGTTAACTTACTTTCAGTAACAAAAATAATGAGGAGGGGTTAAAAGGAATTAATAAACACTTTATACATATACTAGGAGAAACCCCTGCGTGCTCCGTACGCCAATCCCGTTGGAACTTTCTATACACGTAATCATGTTATGTTTTCTTTATAATAAAGGTGTAGGATTAATAACTGTGGCTCTTTGCCAAAAACTGATATGCCACTTTTCATGATTTTCGGTTTTCTACTTCATGATATGTTATTGAAGGTACTCTTTAATATGGCAAAAGCTGATAAGTCAACAGTAAATGGATTGCTTAGGAAACAGATGTGACAGAAAATGATATTTATAAAACGTTCTAATAACTCTTTGCCAAAACTTGGTATGTATGACATATCATCTTTTGCCCTTACACACATTCTTTGCCAAAACATGATAAGTATGACATATCAAGTTTTGCCATGACATATCATGTTTTGCCCTAAGGATCTAGCCAGCATTTAAAATAATAATTTATTGTAGTAGCAGTGGTTTTCTAATATCATATGGTTATACCAACATCTGCATCAGCTGTTCAAGTTATAAAAAAAGTTGATAGTGTTGTGAGTTGTGGTTGTGTTTTATTATTGTGTTGTGACAAACAATAATTATTAAGAAAATGTCAAGAGGTAAACTGATGATAGAACTTTTAAAATCTAAAATGACAAGTGGTGAAAATAATAGTAATAAAAAAACAAGTTCTTTTGAAGATACTATAAATTTGTCTAGACCTAACATTGAGTCAAACGATTTAGTTGAGGTTAATAAAAATGCTGAAAATGAAACTCAGAACTGCAGTGTTGAAAACACGGACATTATGATGTCATACTATTTTAGAGTGTGTCCAAGATCAAGCAAATGAAGAAAACTTTCAGCAAGTACAAAATGAATGTTTTAGTTTTGACAATTTAATTAGTTTGAATAATGACTGTGTAAGTAATAAAAGCAGTGAGGACGATTCTGATAAGGATATAGCATATAAACCTGAAAATCAAAGATCTGAGAGTGATGGTAGTGTGAATGGCAGAAAGCCTAACTTAAATAAACGTACCACTAGGCCTAGTTATAAGAAACAAAAACTAAATGATCATTTATTGTGTGTTACAAATAATGTTTGTCCAGCTGGTGGTAGTACCGAAGTTAATAATTCCTTGCCCACCTGTAAAAATACTTTGATTGATTTGCGTAATGATTGGGCAATGAGTAATGAAAGCAGTGAGGATGATTCTGATAAGGATATAACCTATAAACCAGAAACTGAAAGCTCTGAGAGTGATGCTAGTGTGAATTGCAGTAGTCCTAACTTTAATAAACTTACCACTAGGCCTAGTTATAAGAAACGAAAACTAAATGATAATTCTTCGTATGTTAAGTCAAGTTGTATGGATAATGTTAGTCCAGTTGGTAGTAGTGCAGACATAAATAATGCCTTGTCCAACGATGAAAATTTGTCAGGCATGGTTTACGAGAACGAAAAATGTTCCAGAAAACCAAATACAAAATGTAAATCTATTAACCGAGTACTAATGAAAGAAAAGAAATTGAAGGGAGAAGAATATTATACCAGACAAGGTGTACTAAAACCTGCAAAACAGTTTAATCCTTTAAATAAATGCTGCCGAAAGAATTGTTTTGAAAAAGTGTCCAATGAAAATCAAAAATTAATATTTGAAGAATTTTTTAAAGTAGTAGATGATAAAGATCAGCTGTTAGGAGACCGATTGAAGATTACAGAAAAAAAAAAACTAAAGGTCGTGGAGTTACTTGTGGTAGTAAAGATAGAGAAATTACTGTTTCTTATTTTGTCACATTACAAGGCAGTGAAATTATAATTTGTAAAACTTTATTCCAGCATATTCATTCTATGACAAGATTCAAAGTGGACATAATTATTTCAAAAAAACGTGCATCAACAACAGGTTTTATTGGGTCTAGCCAAACTGGGCGGCATGTTCCATCAAATAAAAAGATGATGAACGTAGTTGTGTTATTAACCACATTAACAGTTTTCCGAAATATGAAAGTCACTATTCTCGTAGCCATAGCTCAAAATTGTATCTACCACCCTACTTAAATATTGCAAAAATGTATGAAATGTATGTAGAGGAGAGAAAAGCTACTGGAGTTGAAACACCTGTATGCTATTCATTTTATGCCAACATATTCAAAAACTTAGGTTATGCTTTCAAAAGCCCCAGTATTGACACTTGCAAAACATGTGATAAGTTGCAGAACTTTATTAAATGTGCATCAAATGAAGATAAAAGAAAAAAATATGCTGAAGAAAAAGAGAATCACTTAAAACTTGCTGAAAATGCGTACAACCAAAAGAAACAAGATATCGTTAGTTCAAAAGAAACAAATACGGAAAAGGTTTTGGTTTTCAATCTTCAACAAAATCTGCCAACTCCCTCATTGACTACTAACTTAGTTTATTATAAACGACAGCTTTGGACTTACAATCTTTCGATCCGAGATTGTACTGATGGTTACACGACATGTTTCATGTGGCATGAGGCTTTATCTGATCGAGGAGCGAACCAGGTTGCATCATGTTTGTTGAAATTTTTAAAAATTTTGCCAGAAAATATTAGAAAAGTTATTTTTTATTCAGATTCCTGTCCTGGTCAAAATAAAAATAGCACTGTTGCAGCAGCTTCTTCATGGTTCGTTAATAAATTCCCCAACATAGATGTGATACAACATAAATTTCTGGAAGTGGGACATACTAGAATGGAGCGTGATGCCGATCATGCACGCATTGAACGTGCAAAAAAAATCGTCTATAGAGATTCATGTACCCCAAGATTGGTACCAGTTTGTTCGCACTGTTCGTAAAAAGAAAAAATTCAAAGTGATAGAAATGCAGAGGGAAGATTTTTTGTCTTATAGTTCACTTTTCTCAAACATTTTCGTTAAAAGAGACAGAAACGTTGACGGTGGCAGTGCAAACTTGTTAAACATTAAAATACGAGAAGGATTTGGGTATCATCAGATTGAAGTACTCGCATAGCGAAAATGAACCTTTTAAAGTACTTAATTTTAAACGAAGAGGAATACAAACTCCCAAACTTGAACCAGTATATAAAGGTCAAAGGCCAATCCAAACCCTCAAGAAAGCTGATCTTTTAGATTTGCTTATTTTCATTCGCCCCATTTATCATGATTTTTATAAAGGACTTGTCACAAGCGATGATGTAAATGATATTTTGGATTAGAATGTTTAAATAACAATTGTAATAATATTTTGTGTTGTTCTCACAAATGTTTTAATAATATTGTAAGTGATTCATTTTTATAATCAGTTATTTTTATAAAATAAAACTTTCTTTTTCGTTCATTAGTTGTAGTTCATTAAGTCTTTGCAGTTTAAAATTTTTATTTGCTTTTATCTTTGTAAACAAAAAATATTTGTATTGGTTGTAAAACTTCTATTAATAAAAAATATATTGTTAATAAATTCACATGTTGGCCTTATTTAACAATTTATTATATGTTGATATGTAACAAATCTATCACGTTAATTTTTTGCCAAAACTTGATAAGTCATTTAAGTCCATTTTTTAAAGAAACAAATTAAACAACAGAAACAAATGGGACAGGATATGTTATAAAACATATCAGTTAATGTTCATACAGAATATAATAACATACAAATAAAAAATGACTGAATAACAAGTAAAAAACTATTTTTTCTTTTATGGTGAATTTTGAAATTGCTCTCCTGTAAAACAACAAAAAGAAATTTATAATAATCCCAAAGCTAAAATGGTAAATAGTGATAAATGTTCAAATCTAATTATTTCGTATATTTTATAACAGCAGTTATAATAAAGGGTTAAAAGAACCAGCAAGGCTCAGGTCTACACTTTAATAAAAACCTAACCTAAAAGTTAGAAACACAATTAGATGCTGCAAAGTGTAAAATCAGCTGTTAATGGAAATATTGGAGCAAACTGTGGTTTTATCTGTCACTTTATTTAATTGGTTGCTATGGTTATTCATCAGTCTAGGCCTAACCTAAGGATTTTTTCCGACTAAATTTACAATTATTGAAATAAAAAAATGTTTGTAAGAAAATTAATTATAGCGTATTTTACTCAAGTGAAGCTTTTTATTAGTAAAACTATTTTTTCAATCAGTTCAGTGGTTTCAGAGATTATTCCCTACATACAAAAAACCAAACAAACAAATTTTACCTCTTTATGATTTGAGTATAGATAACAATAGAGGCTCCAGTTCGAAACACCCCTGAAAATACATTTCCAGGAAGAGAGGACTTATCGAAGGCTTAACCACGCAGGTGTCTTCCAGGTAAATCGAAATCAAAAGAAGCGGCGCTATCCTTTGAAAACCCAAAGTACGTTAATTTTGCAAAAAGTAACCGATTGTTTACAAAATCAATGGCGATCAAAATTAAGAAGGTAATTTTCCATTGATCTATAAGGGGACGAATGTTTTTTTGTGATTTGTTTATTAAGAAAGCCTGATTAAAATTACCTAATAGATTATTTATCTAATTGTAATCACAAATTAAGTGATGTTCTATTTATTCAAGGCACTTGGAGAGTGCAGATAAAATACTTGTAGGATTGTAATCCGAAGAAACTGAAGGGGAATTCATTTTATTTATATTAAAATATTATATCATATTTATATTGAGTAGGAACCAGGGCCCGTTTTAGACAGGTGCGACCGGTGGCCCCACGCTTAGGGGGCCCCGCACAACTAAAATTTTGCCTGATGATTATACGATATTAATAGAGAGAGTTTTTATAAACACAATTGCTACTAACAGCAATCAATCTAGTGTGATAGTGTAGTGTTGTTATAGTTGATTAGTTAGCAATTATGTAGACACAAAAGAATATTAAACTTTAAAATTCCCCAATGATAACTTTGTTTTCATTTAATAGTAGCCTATTGTATTTTCTAATTTTATTTAATAGTTTATTATTAACATTATTTCATGTTTTCTCTTGTTATCTACGTTTCATACTGCGTTTACGTGATATATAGTTCTAATTATAGTGGGTGGGAGGGGGTGAAAGACGAATGCCAAATTGAGAGGCCCCGCAGTAAATCCGCAGTAAGAGGGACACTCACAAGCTAAATAAGCCCTGGTAGAAACGATTGATGAGATTATAGATTTCTTGAAATATTTAATGTATATAATAAATAATACTAAGTAGTGTAGCGTTTGTAGAAACATAAATCCAAATCAGGTAACTTTGAATTCGCGCGCCAAGGCCAATTCATGTTGGCAACATTGTAGGTAAGACCAGTCTGCCACTCTCAACAGCTGTTAGCTGCCTGGGTAGGTACTAAGCCGGTCGTTCTTGCTTATTCATTCTTCTGCAGTAGCCTTGACTATGTAATGTAAGAGTAACAACACGATCAACTCTTAGACTAAACCGAAGCTATTTAAATGTAATACCGACTTGGTAAAAATTAACCATCAGTAAGCAAGTTTTATTAATATGCGTTCGTGAGTTGTTAAAGTTATTATTGTGAAGTGTTTTTTTTATGGCGTTTCAAGGCAAACTTTCCGACCTTGTCTAAGGCCTACTTCGTTACAAAACATGTCTACCGGCTAAGATATCCATCTATCTTCTACCAGGTAAAGTTCAAACCTAAATTACACCCTGAGTTAGCTATAATAATATGTATTGTGTGAATTTAACTGTAACATTTATCTACACTTGCAGAGTAAATTTTATGTCATAACTTAACTTCTTTTTTTCATAGCCTATATTTTACATAGCCTATCTGTTTTACTTTACGTAGCCACAAGCCTTAAACTGTTTGCATTATAAGATTTAGAAGCCTTTTTAAGCCTTATAAAGGTGTAATAGTGTGTATTCAAAGCTCTGTTTTAAATATTTCTTTGTAAGCCTATAAATACAATACAGTTCTATACACGAGGTTAAATTACAGTTTCATACATGAAATAGTTATGCAACTTTATACATGTTTTTAGCCATGTACTAAAACATGTGTTTTTTTCTTATAGTGAACATCACTGGTTTAAGTATCGCATGGGTTTAACATCCTACAAGTTTTGTCTTCCATCTTCGAACAATAACAACCAGCTATTATGAAAACATTTCTGAGTGTTACTAGAATTTTGAACTGTCTGTTACTTTAAAAATGATATCAAATTAATAAAGGCTTACATAGTTGAAAAAGGCTACAATAATATTTTTTTTATAATAATAATTGGGAGGAGCAAGCTATAGCACATTTCGGACCTTAGCCCTAAGGGCTGCACATTAGAAAAATTTATATACCTTTCTTTTATAGAGAGACGTCTCATATTTTTTTATTAATTAATTTTTACCTAGTATTAAGTTTGGCCATAGATATAAAATTATTATCAAATCCATGGTGAATGTATTCAATTTTGTAAATTTGTAAGCACTACTAGTTCGTAATTTTGTATTTTTTTTTATTTTACTGTAAACAGGGAGGGTTTTTCAAATTTTGTTTTGGGGAGGGTTTTTCTTTTTGAACATAATTAATTAATATATATATTGTAAATATTTTCTTTCAAAATCAATTGTACTTAAGGGCATGTCAATTTAAAATTCTTTTATTATTTAAGGGCGTATAATTTTTTGTATTTTAATTTAAAATAATATTTTAATAAACAAATTGTTTATTAAGTGAATTGTATTTGTTTGGCATTTCCTGTGAATAGCTAATTCAGGTGTTTCTTAAAAAACTTTCCAAAATAAGGTAAGGCTACAGATTATTATTCTTAGAAGGAGTTATCATCTTTTTTTTATGTATGTACCACCCCATTTTTGACTCAGTACGCTTTCCATTTTGCTTGTTCCCTTTGCGGATGGTACAGTAGATTACACATCTAACATGATATTGCAAAAAAAAAAAACTTTACAACGGTCAACGCAGAGTTAGTGGTTTTTATTCTACTGGTTTTATTACAACCACGAAAATCATTACGACAGAATGTCGTGAGCACAGTAATGTACTTCAGTGCATTCAAACAACGGTACAACGTTTTACAACGACATCTAACGGGTTACCAGAGAACAGAGTTGACAACGACGCAATGCCAAATTTATATTTACATTAACTGAGTTAAATATAAGTTATACAGTTATTTATATCCTGGAAACTTTTAATCGTCTTGTGCGTTTGTGCGCGTCACAATTTTTTTGTCGGTAGTAACATCAAAATTGCTTTCTTTGACCCCAGATAAACTCTACTACCGTAAAACCTAGAACTGCAATAAAGAAAATGTGTTTAAATCGAAAAACCGTCCAGTTGACGTTGAACAGCTTTTCACAAACAGGTGTCTTTATCGTCGACAAACAAGTTTCCCTGTATTTACTAGATTTTGGCTTAACAACTTATTAAAATGCAACGTACAAACACCCGGGCGAATGCAGGCACTTGAGAAAACCGCTACTAACCTGACTAAAAACATCAGTACCCTTCTACATCTCTGTTTAACACGTTCACTGCTAAGGACGCACACGCAAGCTTGACACTGAACACTATGAGAAGCGGCCGACGCACAGTCCATTGCACGCAAACCTCCGTATTGGGGATATTTTCAATACGAAGTGCATTGCGTGCTTCGCACACCAACCCCCGTATAGGGAGTGTTTTCAACACACAATACATTGCGTGCTTCTCACGCCAACCCGCATGTTGGGAGAATTTTCAATAAACGGAGCATTGCGTGCTTCGCACGCCAACCCCAGTATTGAGAGTATTTTCAATACATAGTGCATTGCGTGCTTCGCAAGCCAATCCTTGCATTGGGAGACCTTTCAATACACAGTGCATTGCGTGCTTCGCACGCTAACCCCCGTATTATGAGTATTTTCAATACAAAGTGCATTGTGTGCTTCACACGCCAACCTGCATATTGGGAGAATTTTCAATACACAGAGCGTCCGTTTTAAACTATTAGTGATTATTACGTAAAAAGGTTCAAAAATAAAAAAGATTAAGTAATTTCTACTCATTTAGGCTATAAATATACAAAATAAAAGGTCAGCTCCTAGCATAGGAAATACAATATTTGCGTAGCAGTGAACGTGTTAAGGGTGAGTTAAACATCCACTAGTTCGTTTAGTATGTAAAAACAAAAATTAGATAATATCTTACGAAATGTTACAGGTTATACAAATTCAGTTGTTCTGGCAAGATTATTATACACACAGCTAATTGATTCCTTCAGTTAAACGAAATAATACCTTAGATTTAAAGTATTAAAACATTACTACAATTAATTGTAATCCCAGCTTTAAGTTATAACCTAGCCTTCGAGTGAGT
>JAGFPH010006185.1:71063-83290 GCA_018207615.1 Philaenus spumarius | reverse complement strand
AGGGCTGAGGTCCAAAATATGCTATAGCTGCTCCTCCCAATTTTATTAAATACAAAAGACATATTTTATATATTATTCATTTTATCTCAAAAATTACAAGAACACAGCCTATTCAAAATTCCTTATAAAGTCCACTGCAGATTTTCAAGAAATTTATAAATTTTTTGTTCATAGTTACATACATAAGAGCACTGTCGCAGAAAATTATTTAGTAAAGCTGCATGTTGATTGTTGGCTTTATGAGCAGCACATAAGTAGTTGTTGCATTTATGTGTAATACTTGCACCAGTGAAAACTGGTGTTCAGAAGAATGGACTTATAATAAAGGCATGTTAGTCACGCACAGTTGTAAGACTTGCGACTAAATTAATTAAGAAAAAGTCACGACATAGCTAATACTTCGCGGTGAACTTACAAGCTAGACTTAACAGATAGTCTTGTAGCAGGCTAATGGCCGACTTTCTAGAAAGATCAAAAACGAAGCTAAAATGACGGACGAGATAAGAAAACAGCTGGTCAGCTGGCAGACACGGCCTTTACATACTAACTGTAGATACTGTACGGAGTCGCCGCCCAGCGGAGAAAAGGGTAACTACGTGAAGAGAAGACAGACGGTAAATGCAGAACGTTGTATCTGCATGAACGCAATAAATTCAATCGTCAAGTTTGAACAGTTATTTGTAAAAATTTAAGATAATTCAATTATTATGTATCTTCGGCAGTGTAACATCGTCTAGAAGTCCTATACTCGTAAAAAGTTCAAGATGTATCTCACATTCTAATAAACGCCACGCCTTCTGCTTGCTCGAAAGTATTAACATGGGTTGACATTTTTGTTATTCTTACTATTAAGTTTTTAATCTAGATTAAATACGACTATAAGTGAAAAAACTAATAAGTGAAAACATTTTAGCTTCATATAGTTAATTTTATTTTAGAGTTATTAAGAAGTATTTATTTAAATAAATGTATTAATCTTGTAATGCAGCCTTAAATAATTTTTATTACAGGTTATTTATAATAAAGGTGTAGGATTAATAATAACCTCAAAACTAAGATGGTAAATAATGTTAAATGTTCAAATCAAATTATTGCGTGTATTTTATAACAGCAGTTATAATAAAGGTTAAAAGAACCAGTAAGGCTCAGGTCTAGATTTAATCAAAAACTTAACCAAAAAGTTAGAAATACAAATATGTTTTTCATATTTTTAAATCACCTGTTAATATTGGTTACTCACTATCAATTACCGTATATTATCAGTAAATAAGCCAACTATTAAATTATAATTTGTCTTATTTATTTTTCATTTATTACGTTACATAGTGGCTTCTTTTTTTTTTAAATTCTTTAACGCAAGTTTTTATTGGTTTGATTGTGTTGAAACATGTGTTGGTTCAGTCTAGGCCTAACTTAAAATATTATTTTCTACTAAGCTGAACATCAGAATCAACTGTTTTCTCTGTTATTTTATTAAATTTGTTGTTATGGTTGGTTCATCAGTCTTAAGGCCTAACCTAAAATTATGTTTAATTTAGTTTACCTGCCTTAACGGCAATATACGGAAATAATTTATGTTTTTGTGCACACTTTGAATAATATAAGTTTCATCTTTCAATTGTCGTTTTTTAGTTTTTCATAATGTTGCTTATTTATTGGTATTAGGCCTACATTTGTTAGACGGATTGTGTCCAACTAGATCCTGCGAAATTTTTCCGACCATATTTACAAATATTGAAATAAAAATGTTTGTGTAAATATGAATTCTAGCCTATGTTACTCAGGGATAGTGCAGCTTTTTATTTTTAAAAATTTCAATTGGTTCAGTAGTTCCAGAGATTACCCCTTACCACTTACATACAACAAACAAATTTTATCTCTTTATAATATTAGTATAGGTAGTGTGTTGTTTTTACTTCAACAGATGGTTTTCTTCACGGTATATAGAATACTAACGGTAGGGTTCACGCGCATCTATTCTTGACGTCATCGGTGCCCACTGCTAAGATAAATGAAAATCAGCTGTTTATTATTGATTGCAGTCGTATTTCAGTCGTTTTTAGTATCGGAAACGTTTATTATACTTTGTAAACAAAATTTTACAATACATTTTTAAAATGTACATATCTTTTGATATATATATTATATTTTAAATATTAAAACAGATTTGGATTCACAATAAAATTCTCTATAACGTGTTATATTAATAAACAAATACATAATTAAAATAAATGTCAAATAATACAATATAAAAAAAATATTGTTCCCCATTTGTCGAATTTGAAATAATAATGTTTATATAGGCCTAATCAGTAAAGGTATTAAAATTGGTTGTAACAATCTGATTTTTTTATATTATTATTATAGATATGTTTTCTATATGTGGTTCAAATTTTATTAAAATCGGTTAAATATTTTAAAATGTATTAAATGTTTACATAAGGCTCCATGAGAAGCTTATTGAGCTTATGAGAAACTGGGCACCGATGACGTCACGAGTTACTGCACATCCACGCGTGAACCCTACCGTTAGTTTTCTTCACAAAAACCTATCTTAAAAGTTAGAAATAGAAAAAAATTAGTGTTTTAAGTTTGAAATCAGCTGATAATGGAAATATTGTAGGAAACACCTGACTACTGTTATTATTACAATCAATAAACATATGTAATGACACTTACATTTTTGTTAAATATTGAGTATATTTTTTGTAGTTTTTATGCTCAGTAGATGCTGATAGACTACAATTAATGAATCTCTTTTCTCATTACAATACCATATACTGCTGTTATCCCCCCAAACAACACACTTTCTAGTTCTGATAATAAATCTATGTGGATTGCATCACCATTTATGTATTGTAAGTTTTGATTACTGTCATGAAATGCGTCGCCACAAAACCAAACGTCCCGTTACAAACCACACTTCAGTATCATCACTGTATTTGCATTCAATTTTTAATGGTGCTCTGGATTTAAAATACATAAATGACCATTGAATAGTTAGGCGGAGCTAGGTTATGTCCGAAATATAGAGCACAATTGGTTAAAGATCAAAATATTCGTATAGTCAATAACTTATTATATTACTAAAATCATTACTAGGAAAACACAATTTATTTTTTGTAATTAAATTAGATCAAAACGCATATCCACCTAATCATATCAATAGATTAACAGTTATAAAATCTTTAACCTCTTTAAAGAAGTAAGTCGAATAATTTCAATTTATATTATTAGCTGAACCTTGCGAAAATTTCCCAAGTAGCCTACTTATCTGATTTAATACGTTCATGCAATTCACTTTTACTTTGGTTTATAAATAACAGTTTGTAACGCTTTACGTTGATTTAATTTGATTGATTTACGTGATAGATTACACTTGCATATAGAAGGTAAACAATCTAACAGTCATGTTAGTTAAACAGATTAATAGATTGCGCCTTTCATAAGGAATCATGAACTTTTATATGAAAGTTGTTTTAATCAACGTTTATAACAAAAACATTAATTTTAAGGTATTTGTCTATTTTTCGTCAAATAATTTTTAAAATGTTATAGTACAATGATTTACCTTCTAAGGTCCGCCTAGTGACTTGAAATTGTTTTTGTTCTAATTACGTTTATGACATGTTTCGAAGTTTTCACAACTTCATCATTTTACTTTCTCACTATACTATAGTATTGAGAAAGTATAGTGATCGCAAAAAAATCGATGTTGGGATTTTGTGGAAATATCCGTTTTGGGACCCCCTGAGTCCAAAAAAGTGTTTTTTACAAAATGTCTGTCTGTATGTATGTATGTCTGTATGTATACAAAGCTAGAGCGAAAACTATTCGATCGATTTCAAACAAATTTACACCAGACATGTCAAGTGGGCCTGTATAGAAGCATGAAAAACGATTTTGAAAAGTTTTGAAAAAAAAACCCCATCTTGGCAAAAAATCCCATAAAAAATTAGTTATTATTTTTTAATAAAAAAACGGCTCTAACGATTTTGATAAAATTTGGCTTATTTGTAGCCCTTAATTTACCCTACCATATGCAAAAAACTGCATCTTTCTAAAAATTCTCGTTTAAATAATAATAATTTATTTTTGTGGGTGTTTTGGCCGAAAAGGGGGTTGTTTTCAAAAATGTTCAAAACCTTTTTTCGTGCATCTATCCAGGCCTAATTGACGTGTTTGTCAAATTTGTTCGAAATAGATCGAATAATTTTCTCTCTAGCTAATAATAATAATAATATTTATTAGTTAATCTCGTACTTTAATATCACCTCTCCCACCCCACCTACAAAATTATGAAGTCACAGTGAATCTGTTTAATAATTTAAAATATGTTTGTGAGAAAGTATGTGCCAGTTTCTGGTACCGTTTATTATACCTCGTGTTTGTTCATTCACTCGAGGAACTCGTCATAAATTAAAAGTGTTAATGAATAGTGATAAGACAGTCCTGTCCCGCACCGGTGAGCACTCTATTAAGCCCGATGAAGCACTCCAAATGTTTTTAACTTTTTAAATCAATTATATCACTCCCAATCAAATTTAAAATGTAGTTTCAATCATTACTTTTGATGAAGAATTAAGGGAATTAGCTCATTGAAACAAAAACAACTTTGAGAAATAATATATAACGATTCTGATTGTGTATACATGTTATGTAAAGGGAGTAAAGGGGAACGCTGAAAGATTATATCATTGAAAACGCTATTGTTGAAAACAGAAACCGTAATGTGTAGGCTTGATTTGAAGGGTTGTTTGGGAACTCATTAAAGTGCTTCTAACAGCAGAGTGATACATTTATTTACGAATACATTATTGATTGAAGTCCTTCAACTAAACATTAAAATTGTTTGTTGAAGAAAAATATCTTCCATTCCTATTAAGATCAAAATGTTTACTTGTGTACAGATAATTTTATAAATAATTTCTTGAAATTTATTGTAAGTCAGTTTAGTACTTGCAATAATAAATTCTATAAAATGTTAGGCTACTAGTAACCAGAATTTATTTTCATCTTGAGCCAAGTAGGTTTACTAAATAGGTTAAGTACAGCAAGTAAAGTGGTGAACACTGAAATGCACTTTAGTTTGAGATGAATGATATTTGATATTCAAACAGACAACATATCATTCCTAACTATTTAATAATAATTTTATTTTTTAATATTACTGTCTATTGTCCCTCAGAATTAATATTTCGACGAGATATTAAAATGTTTGTAATAATAAAGATTTTACAATAGCCAAGGCGCAATAGCAGTACGTATGGTTTTAGAAATAACTCATCAACAAAAGAAATAAATCAAACCTACTACAGTATATAGCCCTATTACATAACATTTCTATATATTTGTACATCCCCAACCCTCTTAGTTGGTGCTAGTAAAATAGACAATAACAATAACAAATCAGTTATTATTATTAGCTAAACAAGAATTTTTTGAAAGATACGGTTTTGTGCATATGGTAGGATACATTAAGGGCTACAAATAAGCCAAATTTGATTAAAATCGTTAGAGCCGTGTTTTTATAAAAAAATTATAACTGATTTTTTGGGGTTCTTGGCCAAAAAGGGAGTTGTTTTTCAAGATTTTTGAAAACCTTTTTTCGTGCATCTATACAGGCCTACTGTATGGATGAGCGAAAAAAATTTTGGAAATTTTTTGAAAAACACCCCCTTTTTGGCCAAAAAATTTCAAAAATCAGTTATTATTATTATTATTAGCTAAACAAGGATTTTTTTAAAGATACGGTATTGTGCATGTGGTAGGGTACATTAAGGGCTACAAATAAGCCAAATTTGATTAAAATCGTTAGAGCCGTTTATTTTATAAAAAAATAATAACTGATTTTTTGTTGGTTTCATGGCCAAAAAGGGGGTTGTTTTTCAAAAATATTTCAAAACCGTTTTTCGTGCATCTATACAGGTCTACTTGACATGTCTGGTGCAAATTTTTTTGAAATCGATCAAATAGTTTTTGCTCTAGCTTTGTATACATACAGACATACATACATACATACAGACATACAGACAGACACTTTGTAAAAACCACTTTTTTGAGCTCAGGGGGTCAAAAAACGGATATTTCCACAAAAATCTCAACATCGATTTTTTTGCGATCACTATACTTTCTCTATAGCCTACTATAGTATAGTGAGAAAGTAACCAGTCAAAATGTAAAATATTGAAGCAATAAAATAAAGACGTACAGACATACTAAGGGGTTTCAGCAATAATTAATTAGTCAATGGGCATTTATAAAAACAAACAGTTAAAAAGTTTTGTTCTAAACTAAAACAACTTCCACTCCTCTTTTGTTATAAACATCTGTGGTCTCAGGTTTCAGGCGTAATGCGTTCAACATTAGAATACATTCCACACAATGATGTAATAGATTTGTTAAATGTCACCAATTATTATTATAGTGTATATAATTATAATGTATACAGAGTGATACAAAAATCAGGCCACCCATTAATAATTTAAAAATTGTTGCACATATCAACTCCATACTTTCAGAAAGTTATTCAATTTTAAAAAAAAAACTATTTTATTATGATTTCAAAAAATTTATCCGCCATCTTCGATCCGCTATCTTGAATGTAACTTTGCTTTTTTAATTGAGAATGTGATACATCATTTCATTTTTGGCGGCAAAAAAACAACGAAATCGTGTTTTCCGATTTTGCCCCATTTTACTGTACTATTTGTTTTATATATGTATTAATTACTATCCTTTTTGGATTCAGTATTAAATAAGCTTTCAAACGATATGCCACACAACGACATTTAGGGGTATTTCGATGAACCACTCCAAATCAATTTTGAAAAAATCAAAATGGATGTAACTCAAACATTTTTAAAGGCAAGGTATGTATGTCATGTGGCATTTCGTTTCAAAGGTCTATTTAAAATGAACAAATTTTGTATTTAATATGTTTTCTTTCTCTTGAGTTAGCTAGAAATAAATTAAAATCTGATTTTTTTGAAAATTTTAAAACAAAATTATCTTTATAAATTAAAATTATTTAAAATGAAGGTATTTGACAAGTAGTATTGAAATGTAATTTGCATGTAGTGCACACGGAAATTATTATCACCTAAAATTTTGAGAGCAAAATGTTGACTGACAACGTGATCTAGTTCTACTTTTCGAGTAGACGAATTGTATAGGATCTTCAATAAACGATTGTAATACGTCCAAAGATTTACCATCGCAAGTAGTGGTTTTGGGTCGTTCACTGCTTGCCTTCATTCAGAACGGTGCCTGTTTCTTCAAAACGCACAAGAGTTCTGGAAACGGTAGTCTACGTTTTGAAATAGGAACACGCTCACAAAAAGTTGCATTGAACTGGTCGGTTACTTCACAGTATGAACTCAGTCTACCTCCAAAGCCTCTAAATCGTTAAATTGTTATTCTTTCCTGTTCACTGAGAGACATTATTAAAATACACACAGAAAGAACAAAATACTTATCTTACTTGAAAAATAGAGAAGCAGATTATTGTAGTTGTTCACTTAACTGTAGGAAAAAATCAGTCGTTGCACAAATTATTAATACCGGTACACACGAGAAGGAACACATTCATAATAATACACATAATAATATTCTAATGCAAGCGTTTGCTGACTATAAATAATTCGACCACTCAAGTGAACCGCTGACGTGAGTTGAGCAAATTTCCAAAATTAAGTTTATAGGCCCATGTTTTAGGGTTTCAACCAGATATTTGGGAAATAGGTCTATTCACGACGGTGCTGAATAGATGCAAAATGCTTCGCACGCCATTCCGCATATTGGGAGTATTTTCATTACACAATGGATTGCGTGCTTCGCACGCCAACCCCACTGTAGCATCCACCACATGGCTTCGAAACGGGTACTTCTACGGTATTTTACGTTTTGATCGATTTTGGGGGAACCAAACGAGCTATAAGGTCGCGTAAAAAAACAAAATGTGCAGAATAACATCCTGCATTCATATTTGTAGAAAAACCCAAAAACAAATTCATTCTCGTAGGGAAAATCTCAAAAAATAGTTACTTCCTGTCAAAAAACGTGCTTCCGATTGTTGGATTTTTGTGGCTAACGAACTCGTCTGAGCGACGTAGACAACCAACATGTGTACGAAATTTGAACCGAATCGGACTTAAAATGCGGCCGCTAGAGTGCGAACATATATATATGATTTTTAATGACACCCCAAAATGTGTTCTGGGGACTATGATCGGTGCTCATTTGCTACTCCTTACCATAAGGGCTACTGCAATAGCTCATTTTTCCTATGGAAATTCACTGATAACGCATACTGCGCGCCCCAAACGTTTCTCGCACAAAGGGGAACATGCATAATAAAAATAGTTGACACATGATTATCTTATTATGTTCTTTATAATACCGTGAAGGTTTATAAAGTTAATTCGCTTTTTACGAATTGCTGATATATATACAATATATAGTTTACCTTATACAGTAGTCGGAGCAATTCTTGATATTTTTGTAGTTACACTACAGCGCTGTTTCGCCGTTCACAGCCGGCTTCGTCAGGTGTAGGACTCAACACTTTACACTTCCCAGAAGGAAAACCCTAACGTACTCCTGAATGACAAATTGAGCTTTGCAGCTAACCCCATCTATGACTTAATCTCTAATCTCTAAATAAACAAATACAGCTGACCTATTACCAATTCACAAGCAATTTTTTCTTCAGTTCCCGTTCGGAAGCACAGTAACTATGCCGTGGCCACGCAAATATTTATTTCATGAAACATTTGACGAGGAGTTATCCGATAAAACTTTGTACTTTTGTGTCGTGTTATCGTGTGTGTTCAGTGTTATTGTGTATTGTTTTATTTAAGTGTTGAGTCCTACACCTGACGAAGCCGGCTGTGAACGGCGAAACAGCACTGTAGCGTAACTACAAAAATATCAAGAATTGCTCCGACTACTGTATAAGGTAAACTATATATTGTATGATTATCGTCATATTTTCCCACCTTATTATATATATCAAATTAAACCAAAAAAAACGTAGAATTATAAAAACAAAATTTTTAAATGTGAAAAAAAAAATTCTACTAGACCAACCCCTTAAATATATTTTCTTCTTTGTAAAATACTGTACTCGCACAATATTGTAGAAAATATTCCCTAATATGTAAATTCAAAGCAATTTCTCAATAGTTTTTTCAAGTTTGGTTCTTCTAAACACAGAAGAGACTACTATACATATATTCCTATAAAATAAATTAAAAGGATTAAATATTTACACCTTTTTCCTCTTGGCGTTATTTTAAAATTAATGGATCTATGGACAACATACACGAAGCAGTTTATCATCACGTTATAACGTCGGATAGTTGAGTAATGCTTTGAAAGGAAGCAGGATAAAAGTGGATAGGTTTACTGAAGCAGTAATATTTAACAAGACATGAACAACCCTTTGCCTGTGTATTTCTTAGTTTAATTTATATTGTAAAACGGATCAACAACCTTATCATATTAATTACGAAAATGGACGTCCAATGTTAAATCGGAATACAAGAATAGAAAGGTTTCTTCTAGTATATAAGTATGCTAAACTGACCAAATATATATGACACTACTGTGAATTAGTAGATTATTCATTACACGACTTAAATTGGATATTTGGCCCTTTTTCTTAATTTAAATAGATATAAAAGAATGTTAAATTTAGAACTCTTTATAATCCAATCTGACCAGTTAATTTTCTTTTTCTTTTTTTTTTCTAATCATAAATATATTGTGTACAAATTATAGATGGCGGCACGTGTCTATTCTGTTAACTACCATACTTACTGTACGGCCGTCAGGTCAGTATACGATGGTGTATCAAGTGCCGTCCGATGTCATACAAAACATTAGAAACATCTGTCGATGGTTAAAACCGTATGTTATGAACCGTATAAAATTAAGCCCGAATATCTGTCAACATCTCTCTTGAAACATAACCTACACCTGAAATCTTAATTCCCCATTGCTTGATAGTACATAGAGAAGATGAAAAAGAAAAGGTTGTAACACAATTACAAAGAAGTGAAAAAAAGATTAATAGTAGCATAGAAAGTCCAGGAGGTGCTGCTCTCTGATAGGGAATAAAGTAACCAGAGTTTCAGTTGCTTAGGCTGTCCAAAAGGTACTGCTCTCTGGTAGCGATTAAAGAAAATGAATTTACAAACATTATCTATCAGATAGAACAGATTTACTTTGTAAAGATAGTTTACAAATCATATTTACAATATTTGTTCTAGTTCTTTACCCATTATTTCACTTCTTAATTTATAAATTTAACTGAATAAAGCACAATATTACTACTCTACCGTATAGGCTACTCTACCACTATATACTTTGGTATTCGACATATTAAGGCTCTTCTTTACCTTGAAGAAAACTCCTTAGTGTAGAGTATGATTTTAATAAAAAGGTCTGACTCAAGCCGCAAAATCGTTGAAACATGCAATCGAAATAACGTGTTTCGGATTCTATTTATAAATTAATAATCTGGGAAACTACTTTAAGTTATAAAAAAGGCTTTATATTTTTTACGTGTTAGCTTAAAATATGGAAATTATTGCTTAAAACTCCCAAAAAATGCATTAAAAATAATCAATATTTACTCAGTTAAACTGCTGATTAAAAGAAGCTGCCGTCAATATCTTTGAATTATGAAATATAAGACAAAAGCACATACATAGCCTTTAAGAACAATTTAAGATGTTTCACAACTTTTTTGGGTTGTAAAACGGCGTCCGAAACACGTTAGTACGAACTGCATATTGTTGCTGTTTTGCGCAAGGTATAGAAGACCCTTAACGGTCTGCATTATATTGCACTTTTATTACATTACACTTGGCGCCTAGGTTAACCGCAGGATCATAAAGTTAACCGTAGAAGTAGTTAATAAAAAAGGCATAACAATGAACTTTTACTGAACTCACTAAAATGTGTGCAACGATTTTCACTATCCCCCGTTCTAACTGAACTTAATAAGATTATCGTATTAAAGAATGCAATTATTAACAAAATAGAATCTTGGTCACAAATATTAGCTTTATTGCTACATGTGTGCCGACGGACATCGTCAGGCAACCCGTAATAGGCGAGCGGCTGACCCCTAAAAATAACATTAATTTAACGAGATACTGACCACGGTAGGTGAATGGCTAAATTTGGATTCACTTTATGTTTTCAAGGATCCTGAATTTGAATATGAAGTTTATTTTTAGCGGTAATGGTGGAACATTGTCAAAAATGCAATCAAACAAAACATTGCAATGTGAAACAAAAATTGTAATGATTTTTGACATTTGTAACGTGCTATAACTTCGGCCGATCTCAATGGATCCTTTTGAAATTTTTACTGAAAAAACTTCGCACATTCTTGAAGAAAATGAGACCTGTTTCAAGATTTTAAACGAATTTTGAAGAAAGTTATGTAGTTTTAAAAAATTCTTGCATTCAGGAGTTACAACCTTCGACCGTAAAAGTTGACTGACAACTACCTAATTGACAAACGCATTATGAAATGCAATTTTTGTTTTCCCCCAATTATGTTTATTTTTTCTCTAACTGTTAAATTAATGAACATTTTTTTTTATAATGGAATACATTTACGCTGACCTATCTCCAGAGAGGTACCGTGGGACTGACCTCTACTGCCCTCACGGACATGGACTGGGGAGAGCGGTTGCATCATCTATGGAGCTTCCTAATGGCTGCAAGCTGCAAACTAGATACACTCATTGAAACATTATAAAATGACTGGCTAACATTATAGGAATCGTCGTCATTGTTGAGGTCACTGCACACTCACCTCTACGGCGGATCGTCCAAGACGGCGGCAGGCCTAGGCCTACCGTCTTTAGGAATGTCTCTCTTGCAGATCCCGAGTCGCGTCCACCATGAAACCATTTAGAAGTGCATCTTTATGTAAAAACATCTAAAGTAGGAATGCCAGCTGACCTTAGAATGGTGGTGTTCCTCACACACCACGACTGTCATGAGAATCTGAAAAGGGCGCCTGCCTGAAGTCTCTCCAGTTTCTTCTTGTTGGAATTGTTGGCAAGCGCCCACCAAGCTGTGGACGCGTACATCAGAACGGATCTAATTATTAACAGAAAAATTGTGACTGGCTCTTACAGGCAAGGTTCTACGCCGAGCCAACAATGGTGAGAGGCAGCCCTGGATTCGTTTTCCTCCCGTGA
>JAGFPH010006185.1:16953-38343 GCA_018207615.1 Philaenus spumarius | reverse complement strand
TTAAGCCATGCTATTCTTATCGACCTCAAGATTGGACACCTAGCCACAAAGTGAAAAACATCCTCAATTTCACCCAGATTGCACGGTGAGAAATTATAATTAATATTTTTTATCCATGGCTTATAATTTAGGTGAAGCAATTCCCCTCGGCATTTAAAAACCCATCTAATTACATTTATGTTAATATCGTTATTAAAATAAGCCCTGTCTTTCAACTGCAAACAAACATTTCTGTAGGTCGAGTGATAAATGGAAGCCTCAGCTGATCGAACGCACCTTTGCCCCATATTAATTCGTATCGCATTTAGTAATCGAAAAAGCTGAAATTTGGTATGTAGCTTCCTCTAGGGCCATAGGTGCTTACTAAGAAAGTGTTTGAAAAATTCGAAATTTTAGGGGGTGTTTGGGGGTATCAAAGTTATTAAATCACGATTTCTTCAAAACTACCGAACGGATTGGAATGAAATTTGGTATGTAGCTTCCTCTAAGGCCATAGGTGCTCACTAAGAAAGGATATGAAAAATTATAATTTTAGGAGGGGTTGGGGGATCAAAGTTACTAAAATAATAATTTCAGATCTTTTATTATTATGACAATAGTGCTTTTAGTATTTAAGATCTATATATATAAAATCCAAATACCACTCACTGACTGAACACTTTAAAAGAATACAATTACGTTAAAAAGACTGAAAATACTAACCACCACGGGCAACGCCGTACGGGTCGGCTAGTTGTATTATAAATAGAAGTTGTGTTAAAAAGTTTACACTTCTCCCAAAAAGGTCTTAAGCACACAATTTACATTTTTTTTATTTAACACAACTTTCAAAATGAGGAAGCACAATGTCCGCAAAGTGATATAATCTGGTGGAGATGCCATGTGTGATTATTGTTATTATTAATTATGTTAGAGTGCATTATAAGAGGAATTTATAATTAAAATAACAATTTTAGCAACATAAGTGACCAATCGAGTGGAGCAGTACATGTGATTTAATTCACAGAACAATACCTGTCAATAAAGTGATTGGTTGCATTGAACAGCGTGAAATGACATCAGGTGAGAATGATCGGTGAGTGATTTAGTAGTTTGAATTTCAGTTGAAATTTTTAGTTTGGTAGAGCGCATTATTAATTACGTTTCAGTTGATCCTCTTTAAATCTCAATGTTTAAACTACATTTAATTATAACGTAAAATATATTTGCAAAATTTGTACATTTTATTTCAAAACACTTTTGTAAACAGTTTCAAAATATCTGCTTACGGTTAAAAAAACTGTATCAAGAAGCTATTGAAAAGTTTTAGCCCAATGTTATCGTTTAACAACCTTTACCTTGTATCTAACCTTTCTCACAGGTGAAGTGTAACAAATCTGTTAGGTTGGCTTTAATATTTTCTATGAAAACAGCTGTGTCTGATGATCCACTTGGCTAGATCACTTTCAGTCAAGCATCTACCTTTTTACGATCTTCCCGTTTTAACATTTTTGCCAGATGTTAAACTGTACCAGCTTTTATTTTATAGACGTATTTCCAATTCTTCTCAAAAAGGTATTGGACAGCCATGCATTCAAATTTAGAAAATTGTCTTTCTGTTACTGCTGCCTTTCTACAATGTCAGTTCCAAAGTTTGGTCATTGCCTTTAATAATAACATTGGTTCGTAATGATGGACTCATTGTTATTATGTTTAATGAGAGAGGAAGTTTTACCACTTTGAATTAAACTAACGTCAAACGATGTAAACAAGGCGTAATAGCGGAAATACCGACAATAAATATTACACAGGCAAATACTATAGTTTCTAGGTGAATGCTACAACAAATTTTAACTGAGCTGAACTGTCTTGTCGAGATAAAAACATGCATTATTAAAGTTGAAATATGTCCACTTAAGTTCGATAATTAGACTATTGAGTTATTAGCGAATTTCCATAGGAAAAATGAGCTATTGCAGTGGCCCTTATGGTAAGACCTAAGGTCGGGAGTAGCAAATGAGAATCGATCATGGTCCCCAGAACAAGTTTTGGGGTGTCATTAAAAATCATCATATCTATATATATAGAAGCTAAATACCACTCACTCACTCACTCACTGACTCACTAATCACGATTTCTCAAAAACTACCGAACGGATTGAAATGAAATTTGGTATGTAGCTTCCTCTAGGGCCACAGGTGGTCACTAAGAAAGGGTATGAAAAATTTCGAAATTTTAGGAGGGGTTTGGGGGGATCAAAGTTACTAAAATCATAAGTTCAGATCTTTTAATATTATGACAATAAGTTAGTGCTTTTATTATTTAAGATCTATATATATAAGCCAAATACCACTCACTGACTGAACACTTTAAAAGAATACAATTACGTTAAAAAGACTGAAAATACCAACCACCACGGGCAACGCCGTACGGGTCAGCTAGTATATATGTATATGTACTAAATTCACTTTGCCACCAGAGGGGTCAATTTGCTAAAAATGGTGGAAAATATATTTTTATTTTGTTGTTCTCTTGGTACCTATATAATTTGTATGTATTATATTACAATCAAAACACTCGATTTGTTTTATGGCGAAACCCCTTAGCTGTTATCATCGCCCTTCAAAACATTATACCTACATATCATATAATATTATTACTTAATACTTACTGAATCTAAAGTGTTTGAATATATATATATACATAGGAAGAAAGGATGATATATCATATGCATCTGGGATTTACTTAAGTCAGAATTTATCAATTTTATTTCATGTATTTTGTTTTTGTTTGTTTTCAAAAGTTATGTTTTTCAACAGTCAAGCAACACTTTCTCTGGAACTAAATGAGATATCAATTTGATTTTGTTTGTGTTAGTTAATTATACTACACTCTACACAACCCTATTAAAAAATTAAAACTATGTACGCAAAAATTAAAAGCCCTCTTTTATATGCGTTTTTATGCAAAAGGATCTGAAAACATGGAAATGTCTTATCTCACACCAGTAGATTCAAATTGAAACTCCCGCCTGATGAACGGGGAATAAAGTTCCCTAGATAAGAGTGGTAGGCAGATCTCTAGACAGGCTCCTACAGGCCCTGTATCCTTTACATCACATGTGATCACATTAAAAGTAAACTGCTTATGTAATCACTTACAGCGATATAATCCGTAAGATATAAACAATTTTTGTCCGGGACTTTTCGATTTCGTATACATTTAGGGGTGGTTTCAAAAAATACTATTGCTCTCCACAAATGTTCATTACAAATAACGAGAAAGAAAATATTCTTTCATTTCAGCTCATTTTATCTGTTTTCCTATATCTTGAACGCAGTTTGGGGGTAGTTTACACCCCAAGGTATTGAAAACTACGTCAGATAATCTCATGACCCCGGTCATTTCACCTCCCACCAAAAAATAGAGGAAACATTTAATTTTCCGTCATTTCCTAATTTTTCGTCAAATTTGGGATGGGTTCACCCCCTACGGCGAACCCTTGTGCTGCATTTCTTGGTCGGTTTCTATGGGGCTATTAAATTTCTAAATAAACGTTGGCGAGATGTCATAAACGTTATTGTAAAAAAAAATACCGCGGGACCCCGATTTGCGGAATCAGCAGCCCAAAAAACAAAGTACAAGTGGTCTGTTCCGGGAGACATTTTCTGAGGTCATACCCCACATTTTAAAAGGACTACATAGCAACCAATTGAATAAAATAGGTAACAGATAAAACAGCTGTTTGCTCCAATATTTGTATTAACAGGTGATTTAATACTTTGAAGCAATTATTTGTATTTCTAACTTTTAGGTTAGGTTTTTTAAAGTGTAAGCCTTACTGGTTCTTTAAACTTTTATTATAACTGCTGTTATAAAATATACGAAATAATATGATTTCAACATTTAACATTATTTACCATCTTACCTTTGGGGTTATTATTAATTCTACACCTTTTTTGTAAAGAAAACATAACATTTTTATGTGTCTATAAGGTTCCAACGTGGTTGCGTGCGAAGTACTATGTATAATTCTAAAGTGTATACCTATTGAGAAGAAAAGATTTGATATTTACAAATTAATATATTTAAAGAAAATATATTCTTATAAATATTTAAAAGATGATGTGGTTGTTTATTTATTTAAGTCTTTGTAATGGTTTGCCGGTGATGGTATAGTAATTAATTAGCTATTTTTTTAGCACTGTTAAATTGGCCTATAAACTGTTTCTCAGTGACATTTCCGAAAACAGCTGATTTCGTGCCGTACTTTGAAATTTCATGCTTTGAAATAATTTGTAATTATAACCTTAAGGTTTTCGTTCAGGAACTTACTCATGAAATTATTTAATTTATAAATAATACATTTTATTATATACTATTTTAATTTTGAAGCTATGATTACTCCGCCAACCGTTATTATAAAGAATCAGTCTGACTTACGTCTGGTTATTTTGTTTTAAGATTCAAAATATCTGCGTAGAGGAAGGAAGGAGTTGAAGCACTCAGCTGTTCGAATAATATACCAACATTGAACAACATATTGTATATTGAACCAACATTGCACTGAATCTCATCCATACATTACTCTCTGAAGTCAATGGGTAGATAAGTGTGATAGATATCGGATGTAAAGCAATTTTCAGTTGAGTGTAATCGACGTTACGCGGATGTGTGTTCAGTAGAGAGTTATCAAAAAACATCTGTCTCTCCGTTCCATCTGTATAAATAAGCCGAATTAATTTTCTAGTCTTGAATAATCTGCTGAGATGGGGTTCGACATATATTAAACATATAATTTTGTTTAGTTATTACTGTTTTCGTATGGTTATTATATTAGTGCTTATCCCTCTACCCACACGAAAGTTGGGTTTTTTAAGTACAATTCACATATACTTGATTCTATTTGCATGATTTAGATAAGAACAGTATAATTAAATTTACAGAAGTATAAGAAACGTTATATAAACAAAGTTTAAATTCAGAACTTTCTATATAATTAAGACAAAATTCAAAAAAGTTCAAATTTTAAGACATTTGGCGGCAGACCTGAGAAAGTGATCACTTACACGCTAGCCATGGTATGTGAGGAACGCCACCCCCCTATGGTCAGCTGGCATCCCTAATTTAGAACATTTTGCTAAAAAATGCGTCACTTAATTATTTCAGGATGCATGCGGCTCGGTCTATGGTCATATAGCCGAGATCTGCAAGAGACTTGGCATCCCCGAAGATGCTATCTCGGACGATCCGCCGTAGACTCGGACCTTCAGCGCTTATGTCGGCGAGGGAGAGGGATGATGATTTAGTGAGTAGTGCTTCTCTCTTGCTTGCAGACTGTGAGTCCTACAGTACCTCTCAGGAAAGAGGTCTGAGTAAATACATTTCAACCTACCGAAAACAAAAATAACTAAGTTAGTTATAAGTTAGAAACTGTAACCATCACTGATGATGATGACTTGGTCATCGAAACGCCTTTGAATATTAAATGTTTAGTTATGAGAAACTGTGTTTTGTTGTTGTTTTTATAGTTTCATAGAATTACAAAATTTCAAAGAACAATTCAAAACTAACCTTAATAAAATAAAATAACCTCACATGGTGAATCCACCTATTCATATATTACACATCTTAAAGTGAACAGTGTTTATGTAATTTAGTTACTAGTTCAAATCATATAATATGTCAATAATTTATTAAAATTTGTAATGCCTTTATGTGATATTTATCTTTTTAAATATTTTACTAAAACGTAAATAAGATAAATAATCCGTACACTCCAAACTTGTGTTTAAACTTTCTGCTTCATTTCAGTAAAGATACAAAAATGTTTGGCTACCCATCTTTCATCTAGGCTAACTTATTTCATGTTATTGTTTCGTCCTGCTTGGTATAACCGCATCCTTAGTTCATTTTGTACTTTTCTTACTCGTGAATTACTTTATACTGTAAATCAATTACTGTTCCCTATGATAATTTTCATGGCATCGGAACTCAATAATTGTTATTTGCTTTTTAAAATTCAAGCCTATTTAATAATATTCTAAATAATTCATTGTATTTAAGTTTATTGGTCTGTTTAAATAATCCTTGTTAGAAGGTTACTTAGCTAAGGCCGTTTCGTCTGCCCAGAGACATCATCAGGGTTCATTTGCTTTCCATGCCACTTTGTGCCTTTCGGCTAACGAGCATGTTTTTTTGGGTTTTTTAAAATTTTATGGTCCCCCGCGGGATTTGAACCCGGGACGTCTTGCTTATGAGGCAAGTACCATAGCCGTTGAGCTATGACAGAGGACTATAACATAAAAGTGACGCTTGTAAACATAAAACTTCACACAGTAAATACATGAACATATAAACACAATACACATTTAAAAATATATAAGTCACTAAGTTCACTACATCAGTTATAATACATAAATTTTGTTCTTCATATACATATTACTATCTACGTAGCTAAGTAATATTATAATAAGGATTATTTTATACAGACCAATAAAGGTAAATACAATAAATATATCAATAATTGTATTCTTCTTGATTCAAGAAAGTCTTTTATAATTAAAACAGGAAAGTCTACGAATCTATAAATTTAGTATGCTATATAGTTTATCCTAAAGTGTAAGTGAATCGTATTCATGATAACTCTATAAATAAATATATGTAAACTAAATTGAAATTCACATGACTAAATCATTTACACAAATGTTTGATTTAATGTAGAGCGTTATTAAAATGAAATATAATTAATGTTTTGTGTTTATTTAACATTTTACTTCAGAACTATTAAATTCAATTATTGTGTCAATTAATTACACAGACCAAACGTTGCATTTTGTTTCAAGAAAACTGGCGTTTATATTTGCTTGCGTGTTTTGGGGTTTATGACTATTTTCTCTTATAGCCCCCCATTTACCCCGTTTTTGGTTGAATGTTAGTTTGGAATTTCTGTTAGAATAGCATTCCTGGTTTGAGTTAAAACTCTTTTTACAGTTTGTGGATAAGTTTTCTTTCATTTTCCATTTGTGTTATTGTTCATTTTACATAAGGTACAATTATATTTTCTGAAGAAACATTAATTTTGTTGGTTGAGTGGTTGTTTTTATTGAAAATTTAGCATATCTTCCCTCCCCTTTGTTGGCCGTTTTAAATTTGTGTATTGTTTTTGGATGTATGTTGTCAAATTGCCTGTTTGTGTTATATCGAGGTGTTTCATTTTGGTGACGTTTTTGAAATCTGGTTGGTTTGCGTCATTTTGGTTTATATTTATTTTACGCCTGATGTGTGTATAATTTCCGCGAGTTCTTCAAGCTTTTCTAACTTTGTGCTTAGGGTCTTAAAATGTGTAGTACTGTTTCCAATGGTTTCCATATTTCTTTTTTATTTAGGCTTTGTCGAAATATTTGTAGTTCAAATTTTCTTCTAAGTGTCTGAGTGTTTTTAGTTTCCATTGTTGTCTGGTTTAAAACCTTGTATTACGTAAGAGATTAGTTTTCTACCATCTATGACGGGGTTCATTCTTCTGCATATAACCTAGGTTTGTAAGTTAAAGTTTATGGATGTTTCTGTATCAGTTTGTATTTTATTTACTAACATTATTTGTAATTTCGGTCTGAGATTTTTGTGTGTGAAAAGATTTCTTAATTCTTGTTTTGCATTTTCCCAAGCAATTTCCTTCTCTCAATTTGTTAGTATAATGCTTTCATACCAATTTAAAGCTGACTGTGCACGATATGTAGGTAAAAAGTTTATCTGTGTTTTTGGTGTCCACCAGTTAGCTCTTGAAGCTGCTTCATACTTAGATATAAATGTGTGTATGTCCTCAGGGGGTGAATCATGATATTGAATTGGTTGAACTAATGGTGTTTTTTTTTTGTCTTTCCTATCCATTTCTGTACTTTTATTTGTTTTGTGATTTATAGTTTTTGTATTTGTTTATTCGTATATGTTAACTTGCCTTTGTCATGTTTGTAAATTGTAGTGTTTGTTAGTATACATTTGTTATTATTTAGGATCATATCTTATTACTTATCCAAACGAAATCATATACCAAGATTTTTATTTATATTTATTTTGCAATGCTTATTCTTTAAACACAGTTTATTTTATATTTCTCTAACAATATCTACCACATTTCATTTCTTGTAAATTTGGTGTCTCCCCAATATACGATTTTGTCTAGGTGTTGATGGCTTAAAGTTTACTTGATTACAGACCCGTGTCCCATGTCATCTCTAAAGAATCTCCCCCCATACTTTCCACGTATATTTGATATTCTTTTCTAATTGGACGATTTTACTTTTGATTTTTCTGATTGGATTATCATTCCTGGACAATAGACATGTCTTGCATTATTTTTGCATGCAGGCTCCATTGATTCTCATGGAATAACGCTTGTTCAGCAATTTGGTGTTTGAATAAATTCAACAGAGCACACGTGTAATCGATACATCCGTTGTTATTTGATATATTTTATCGACTTGTTTCTACGCTTTGTAGTTTTGATTGAATATTTCTTCATTAATGTATCTTCGTAATTTTTTTATTTTTATTATTAGCCGTAATTATAGAAGTCATTAGAATATTTGTGTATACCAATATATCCCTGATAATGTATGCAGAGTTATATAAAAGTCTTGCCACCCCTTAATAATTTAAATTGTTGCACATATCAACTCCGCACTTTCAGGAACTTATTCAATTTTTTAACACTATTTTATTGTGATTTCGAGTGGTTCAACCAAATACTCTCAAATATTATTGCGTAGCATATCGCTTGAAAGCTTATTTAATTCAGAATCCAAAAACAATAATAATTAATATTTTTTAAATAGTACAGCAAAATGGGGCAAAATCGGGAATCACGATTTCGTTGGTTTTTTGGCCGCCATTTTTAATCGGTTAAGGGCACTCCAAATAGAAAAGAAATTTGTTTGATCGATTTTTAGTTTTTTTATGATTTCTTAGTCACCTGTTCTTCCTCTTTCCAAAAATATTCAACATGATATGGTTATAATTTTCTTTATGTCCGAAAAAATAAATAATGTAAGCGTTACCATGGAAATAAATGGCTTTAGAGGCCGCATGAATTCACTGTACTACAAACACTTTTATAGTGTTCTTTATTGTACAGTGAGTTATTTTTAAAGAACTTTGGTGAAGAGGAAGCTGGAAGACATATATGCTGCTGAAGAAGACACAGACAACCCCACATACTGTCCAGGAGGCCATTAGCAAAAGGTAGGCTACTTATGAAATTTTGAAACTTTGGCTTTTACGTTTTGCTTGTTTCCCGAAAATCACGTTTTTGTTATTTATAATACACATATATGTGGAAAACTATCTAAGATATCTTTACCAAATTTGTACCACATGTCACAATTATCTAGTTCTTGACTCGGGATTTTTTGTAATATTTCAACAAATAAAAAAGTTATATAATAATAATAAAAACATTTAAAAAGTGTCTTTTTTTTAAATCATAACTTTTAGGTTTTTTTTTTTTTTTCTTGTGTATGAAACTAGAAAAAGGTACAATTTAGAAAATAAAAAAAATTATGAGTCTATCTTAATTACTACTTAAGTTATGTGTATTATAGCTAACATTGTCGAAGATAGAGATTCGGAGTGCCATTAAAGATATGGATGTGCCAATATCACCGTTGGTTTTCTCTTGAAATTCTACTTCGAAATAATGTGTCACATGATGATCTTCTCATTTAAAAAAAAAAACAAAGTTATATTCAAGATGGAGGATAATTTTTTTGAAATCATAATAAAATAGTTTTTTTAAATTGAATAGATTCGTGAAAGTAAGGAGTTGATATGTGTAACAATTTTTTAAATTATGGACTTTTGTATCACTCTCAATACAAATATGTAGAGATGACCTACCACATAATAATAATACTTTACTTGTCAGGTAACGCTCGGATAACGTTTTTGGGGAAAATATATTAATGGATTAGGGCCTACTATTTTTGTTTTAATATAATACGTTAGCTGTAGTAATTTATTTTAATTCAAATAAAGTATTTACTTCCATGCAAAGAACTGATGACCAATCATTACCAATATTTAGGATAAAAGGGTGTTCATAAGGTTTATTATCGTTTAATTCCACTCCAACAAAGGCGAGTTTCTAGTTAATCCAAGCTTAAATAAGAAGGTAAATTCAGTGTGTGGAGAAGTTTACTTTGTCGTGAATTAATTGTTGGATTAAAGACGGCTTTGAAGGGTGTTGGATGGTTTGCCATATAACAGACTTGACCTGCTGATATAAACGATAGTCACTTGCCATTTCTGGTTTAGGCTTTGTGGTTCAATAGTAATATTTAGTAATAAATGTATACATGTATCACAAGTGACTATAAGCTAATTGTATTTTATAAATATTTTATCATTAATGGAATACATATTTTACAGAATAAAACATTCAGTTTAGAAGTACAGTACGTGTATTATTTAGTATTATTAGATTGCATCATAAGCTATAATACATAATATATTTACCCACGATCATTTGTGAAGTGGAGGAGTGATAGCAACAATAGTATTTTGCGGAAGAAGCAGAGTGGCCGACAAGCTAAAGGAGCTAGTCTAGACTGCTACTGTTGGAATCTCAGAACGCTTTCCAAATTTAATTAGTTCATAACCTTTTAAGGGAGGCCTAGGCTTAAGGGTCTGCTCCAGTAAACGAGAAAGTAACCGGAAACGCAACCGCTTCTCACTGTATCTAAACAGGCAATTTCTTGCAGCTGAACGCTTTGACATTGCCTCATCTCAAACCATTTTATAAAGTCTATCTTTTGTAATTGAGTGTTGAAAAAAAACTGAATATTCTTTATAAAATTTCGGATCCGGCTTGCAAATTATTTTTCATTATTAATTTTTTATTGTGTTAGGAAAGAAATTCAAACTTTGTATTTACAAAATGTCAATTATATAACAAATCAAAAGCATTTAAAAAAATGTAAATTGCAAGACGGATGCGTATTGTGACTGTGCTTAAAATGAGACCTTGCAAACACTTTTATGATAAAAAGTAAACGAAATAAATGGTTTGAAATTTAACATTGCTCTTATGGGATAAAAATCCAAGACGGCCGCCACTACAGCAGACCCTTAATGATAGAAAGTGAAACGCTCAAGGTCAACAACTTTGTTGGTTAGGGAAGGAAACTGGCATGTTTAAAATTAATTGTCGAGTTTTGTTTTGATACCAAGCAATGAATACTTAAATGTAAAGAAGCGCAGGTCTTATGAACTCAATTCCAATAGATTTTTCTAACTTTAAGTTGTAGTACAGCAATGAACCGAGACGTAGCGCTAGCAAACCATTTTGTGCGCGGTCGAGAGCGAGAGAATGCGACAATGCGACATACTGTAGCTCTCGTTTTGTCTGGTCGCCACGTTCCAGAGAGACAGGGGAAGAAAACATTGTATCTCGCGTTTTCTCGCACTTCACGAGTTAAATGGTTTTCCAGCGCTACCTCGCGGTTCATTGCTGTACTAGAACTTCAAGTTAGAAAAATATATTAGAATTTAGTACTTCACAGGACCTGCGCTTCTTAACTTTTAAGTATTCATTGTACCAAGTAAAAAGCATAGGAAAAATACAAATATTAATTACGGCTTATTAGTTGTTTTGGACATATTTTAGATGTAAAAAATTAATTAGAAAATAATTATACTCTTGAAAAATTTTGATTAAAGGAATATTACAGTAGAACTTGGATAGTTCGAAGCTGAAGGGACCATTGTAAAAATTCGAATTAACCAAAAATTCGAATTATAAAAGTCGGAACAAAAAAAACTAAGGTTAAATGCTAACATTTATGTCATTTATTTTTATTTTAAACTTGAATCATAAAAAATTCCGATGTTATAACACAAATATAAACATTTTGAAGAGGTTTTTAATTTAACTTCAATTTATAAATCATATGAAAACAAGTATTATTAGTATATAGTACAAACTAAATAAACCCAAATAATATTACGAAATATGAAAAATATGTTTTCCAATCGTCCTCACCTTTATTATTTCAGCTGAATCCATACCAGGCCTTGCAATATATTCAGTTACTCTGTTACAGTCTTACAAAACTAATAATACGTTTAGATTTACTCTTTTTCCTACAACATTTTTTTTATTGCTATCTTGATAGTTTACATACCGCTGCAGTAGAAATGATTTCGTCCGTTCAGAAATAAGGTAAACTTGAACCAAGTTAGTGTCCATCATAAATTAGTTAATGAACATAAAAGGGACAGTTGAGTTGGTTTTGTTCGGAATCGGATAATATTCCGATTATTTTATTAACTCGAATCCGTCGATTCAGATTATCATTATCATCCGAATATTTATAATAACCCATTACTCTATATAATATAATATAATCGCCTGCTTCAGATGTTATAAGTTATTAAAATAACACAGTAAGTGATATAAAATTGTGTACTTTAATTCATCTGGAATGTCAAACCTGTAGAATTATTATTCAAAACATAAACCTTCTCCTTCATTGATAAGAAAGGAAAACATTTTTGTTGTATAATATTTATTATTACGATACAAATACACTTGAAATTAATATCTTAAGACTGTGTTTTCAGCTTGATTACAAAGGCGTTGGATATTCTAAATTAAATTATTCTATACATTGCCGAAGTACAGTTCATAAGAATTTCTCAGAACTATCATGTCTTAAACTCGTTTAATATTCTGTGTAGTGATCCTTACAGAAAGTGACACAATTGGGTATTGTGCTTTAGATTGACAGAAATTTCCTCATTTTGAAGTAGAGAATTTAGTTAGTTTCATTTACTCTCGTGAAAATTAATGTATAATTTGCAGTCTAATCGCATTATTATAATACTAGGGGAGACCCCTGCGTGCTCCGCACGCCAACCCCCCGACGGAACCTTCTAAAAACATATGTTATGTTTTATTTATAATAAAGGTTTAGGATTAACAATAGCCTCAAAACTAAGATTGTAAATAATGTTAAAAGTTCAAATCAAATTATTTATTATATTTTATAGGCCTAACTGCAGTTATAATAATGGTTAAAAGAACCAGTAAGGCTCAGGTGTACACTTTAAAAACCTAACCTAAAAGCTAGAAATACAAAAATAATTGCTTCAAATTTTGAAATCAGCTGTTAATGGAAATATTGGCGCAAACAGCTATATTATCTGTTATTTTATTCAATTGGTTGCTATGGTAATAAATGTAAATACATGTGTTGGTTTATCATTCTAGGCCTAACCTAAGATTTTTTTCCGACTAAATTTACAAATATTGAAATAAAAAAAGGTTTTTATCGAAATGAATTATAGCCTATGTTACTCAGGGATAGTGTAGCTTTTTATTAGTAAAACTATTTTTTCAATCGGTTCAGTCGTGCCAGAGATTATCCCCTACATACAAACAAACAAAAAAAACAAACTTTACCTCTTTATAATTTTAGTATAGACTAGGGGAGACCCCTGCGTGCTCCGCACGCCAACCCCCAATGGAACCTTCTAAAAACCCATGTTATGTTTAATTATAATAAAGGTGTAGTATTAATAATAACCTCAAAACTAAGATGGTAAATAATGTTAAATATTCAAACCAAATTATTTCTTATATTTTATAACAGCAGTTAATAATGGTTAAAAGAACCAGCAAGGCTCAGGTCTACACTTTAAAACTCTAACCTAAAAGGTGGAAGTACAAAAATAATTGCATCAAATTTTGAAATCAGCTGTTAATGGAAATATTGAAGCAGCTATGTTATCTGTTATTTTATTCAATTGGTTGCTATGGTAATAAATGTAAATACATGTGTTGATTTATCATTCTAGTCATAACCTAAGATTTTTTCCGACTAAATTTACAAATACATTGAAATAAAAAAAGGTTTTTACCGAAATGAATTATAGCCTATGTTACTCAGGGATAGTGTAGCTTTTTATTAGTAAAACTATTTTTTCAATCGGTTCAGTAGTGCCAGAGATTATCCCCTACATACAAACAAACTAAAAAAAACTTTACCTCTTTATAATATTATTAGTATAGATTGGTCTACTCTAAAGACTAACAGCACTGTTCCATGAATAGTTCCTCAGTAACTCAATAGTGGATTGTTTACTGACTATGACGTAGGTAGTTGAAAGGGATGCAACTCAATGTTCTATGTCCTCCATAACCCTCTCACTATCACACTTCAAACAGTAATTAGCAACGAGCAACAACCATCATCATTGCTGAAGATCAATTTACTTGATAATTAATTAAAATTATTTTTCTATTACTTGCACCCGAGTGATTAATTATTTAAAGTACCAATGTAAACTACAATAGATAATAATTTTAATAAAATATTTACCTGTTGTATGTCCGTCAAATACCTATTTGTGTAGTAAAACACTACCGCGGTTTCAGACGATTGCACTGATCCATCATCAGGTGTTGAAAATATCACTCACACGAAGTCGTCAGAACATTAAATAATTTTTACAACACTTAAACAGTACAACACAAACACAAACAACGTATATATTGAATTTAATTTATACAACATTCATGGTTGTCAGTATGAGAGCTGGATAAGAATCTCCTCCAACGGTCGCTGACATTCTCTCTTCTTCGTAAAATCATTCCATATTTCAAGGCAGTATCAAATATTTTGTTGCAATTAAAAGACAATTTCGGACAGTATGCGGTTCGATTTGTACCGCCTTATAAATCTCAAATTATTCGAATACACTCATGTACACTCTTATCGCAGAACTTATCACCTTCATATTGATCTGTATTTATTTATGATCGGAGTCAATAAGTTGTTCAGCAAAATTGGACTTTATAGTGTTCAGTTTTGATTTTCGCAAATTTCGCTTAAATCTCTTACCAAACGACGTTTGTCCTATGTAATACTTAGGACAGTCATCACAAATCAATTTTTAGACTCCAGTACGCTCGACTATGTCTTTACCGTAGACATTCTGTTGTAATTTTCTTTGTAATTTATTGTATTTACTGTAAGCCACGATGACATTGTTTTTGGCCAATTCGTTATGCATGGTATGGTTTAAAATATTACCAAACTCTGTGTAGATAAACCTGTTACTTTTACTTTGCATTATTATTCAGCAGTGAGGGTATTTCTATATTGTTTTTGTACCTATGGTTTTTAACTATTCTAGCAATTATGGTATTTGTATAACCGTTTGACACCGCTATACGTTTCAATGTTAATACTTCATTATCGAAGTTGTCCACGGAAAGAGGAAGTGACAGAAGCCTAAGCAAACAAAAAACAAACTTTACCTCTTTATGATATTAGTATAGATGATTGATGTATTTAAATCATTGACTGATTTCTCCCCACAGTACCGACATCGGTTGACTTCTTTTAGATTTACCGACTCGACGCCGATACCCAGTAGCCATATCAGTATTTATTTAAAATTATCCGTATTGTTAGCCATATCCAACAGACAAAAATATTTTCACAAACCAAAGAATATTTATTTAAAAATTATAACTTTCAATACACTCGCAACACCTTGAAGTGTGCTCAACATCGATATATTCTTAAGTTATATAATTAAAAATTGGTTTACAAAATTTATCTAGGATTTACATGCGAAAAATATTGATTAATTACCATTGCAATCAGTAAATAACTTCAACAAACTGAGACGATATCGTACCGATGAAGACGGGAAACCTGCAGCCCGCCATGCCTGCAACGACACGACACGACACGACAGCGACATGTCGTTCCACTCTAGGAGACAATGTCTAGCAATTTTGGTCTAAAGACAATGTCTATTGGTTGTCTCGAGATGGTTGTTGAGACAACCGGGAGACAAATACCATGTCTAGAGACTGTTCGGAGACCAAACTAAAAGAATTTTCGACTCCCGACAGAAATGGGAGACCTGAGACAATCAGCAGTCAAAACGTCGTAGTGTGGACGTGTTGAGGACAGTCTCTGTCTCGGAACCCTTGAGTGTAGACGTTTTACGTTTTTAGTTACAAAATGTGACCTGACGGAAAAGTGTTATTATTTATTGAAGATCATCAAAGGTCAATGTGTTTATGGGACGTTACATACCCTGATTATAAAAACTGAACAAAAAAAAACTTACGATAGGAGAAAAAATTCCTGAAACCTAAGCCGTCTTCTAATTTCAGGGTTAATAATAAATCACTCCCAATCCGAGGTCCCTCCACAAAAATCTCACGACTCCTCCAGCGTTTTCTTTTTCTCCTGTTTTCATCACTATCCAGCAATCACTGTCTTAATCCAGCAATAGCAGCTGGACTTATTTTTTCATCGGTCAATAGAGCTTTTCAAAACTATAGTTTAAAATTTATGGGAAAATATTACTATTTTAAAATCCGTTATCTATATGGATCTACTCTACTATATTGTATTAATATTGCATCACAGGAGCATATAGTGTAGGAAGATTTAAAATGTAGAACAGTTTTTTTTTTTTTTTTGTGGTTAAGGTAAACTTGTAATTTTATATACTTTAGTCACTTAAGACGTTCAGTTGTCGCACGTTTACGTTTAGTATACAGAAAAACAAGTTTTATATTTCTAATGATCATCCAAGAAACTGTTGTGAGTTTACTTTCCAATTTACAACTTAGAATTTTTGAATCCAACTTAGAGTACCAGGTAATCTAATTTCAGGTTTTCAAAATTAAATCCACTTTTTAGCTTATCTTCAATTAATACTTGTTAAGTTCTTATAATCCTTTGTTTGAAACAAAGTTTAACTTTGATATTTGATTACATCAAAAAACGTTACATTGAATCATTGATTGCATAGATAGAATAAGGTAAATCCACTTTTTACTGACAAAATTGCTTTAGTAAAATCATTCTATTCCATTACTTGTTCTATAAGGAACGTTAAGACAAAAGTAAATTACTAATAGAATAGATCATGAATAATAAAATAGATCATGCATACGGAGGCTGTGTGCCGAAAAAAAGGTTGTCGGGAAAATAGTGCATGATCGCGCCGCGAGGTAGCGCTAGGGAGAAATCATTGGTAGCTTTGGTGTTTCACACAGCTTCCATCGTTTCCCCAATAGATAGCGCCACTATCGTCGAATTTCCAGTGGAACGAAATATTGCATTGGATCGGAGTTCTATTAGGTTATCCAAATACAATGCTAATAGATAGACATTTTGTTTGGAGTACAGAAAAAAAATGTAATTGTCGTGTTATTTATACATTAAAAAATATTAGTCATGATTTAAGTCATTCTATTAAACTGAATAGGCTACCTATTTCTAGTGCATTTTACCAATAATTTTAATAAAATGGATTTTATTAAGATGAAAGAACTTATATGTTATCATGGCCTCAGAATAATAATCATATATTACTCCTAAAGCCAAATAAATACAAACAAAATTACAAAAATGGCACGACTAAAAATCATTAATTGTACTGTAAGATAATGAAAACTGTTTAAATAGATAAGACTTGAAACTAATGAATGGATATGATATTTAGCGTAAATTAACTCACCAATAAAGAAATTCCGATAGTAAAACCAAACAACAAATAGAAATAACAAAAACACAAATTATAAATAAAGTAACACAGTTTTATTTAGTTACCTAAGTTGTTTTATTCCAGTGTCTCTTTGTATATATGTGACGTTTTAAATTTTTTTATGTAATTCACATGGTTATCCATCCTTGTGAATATAAATGGTAAATAGGATTTACAGTAATATTATATGAATGTTTGACTCAGTATCGCAAAAGGCTGAATAAAGTTGAAATCCTTGTTTATAAAACAGGAATAATTTCGTTAGGAACAAACATTTGAAAGATCCATCTTTCTAATAAATTTGACTTTTAATTAAGTGCATTTTAATGTCATTTTAGTTCAATCTAAGTTTGAAAAGATTGTTTTACTTAATGCCACATTTAATGTTACTCGATTGGCAATGTTAGTTTGCATTATTAAGGAAGAAAACTGAGATTTTCTTTCGTAAAATTAAGAATGTTGATGATTGTTATCTTCTTCGTCAAATTATCGCAGTATAGAAATTATAGATATCCGAAGTATTCACACAATATGCAGTTAATATTTACTTTATTAGCAATGCCTAGTTGAGGAAATTATTTAAGTAATAAGGATAAATAAGTAAATAATGAGCTGGACTTGTGAGAACAATATAGATGAAATAAAACAATAACACAAAATCTCACAACAAATACGTTTAATAAATCAAACGCGTTTCAACGACAAAGTCGCCATCCTCAGTGATAAAGCTACAAAAACCTAACTATAACCAGAGCCAACTAGAGAGTTATAGTTTGGCTTTTGTAGCTTTATCACTGAGGATGGCGACTTTGACGTTGAAACGCGTTTGATTTATTAAACGTATTTGTTGTGAGATTTTGTGTTATTGTTTTATTTCATCAATAAGGATAAAATTAATTAATTTAAACTTACACAAAACTATATCGTAATATTAACTTTAAACTACTTCAAATTTGTAATAATTAAAAATGATTGTATTTTCGTAATTTGCAAGTAATATAATGGTAACCATGGAATAGTTGTTTCATAGTTTCAATGCATATTATATCATTAATGGCATGAAGGGAGTGCAATACCAGGACAGAACATTCCCATTCAGCCCTCTTCAATGTAAAACTTATCTTTCATTGAATTTTGAAGATAATCTTTTGTTATTTTGCAGGAAATCGTTCATGTACATCTAAATTATAATTCGTAGATGACAAAGATTGTAAATTATGAATTTTTATTTAAAGACTAGAGGAGACCCCTGCGTGCTTCGCACTCCAACCTCGTTGGAACATTCTATACACATAATTGTGTTATGTTTTCTTTATAATTAATGTTATATTATGTTAGGTGTAGAATAATAACTCTACAGCTAAGATAATACATAAATTTATTTGTCCAAATCAAATTATTTGGTATATTTTATAACAGCAGTTATAATATAATTAAGGTTAACAAAACCAGCAAGGTGCAGGTCTACACTTAAACAAATCCTAACCTAAAAATTAGAAATACAAATAATTGTTTCAAAATTTGAAATCAGCTGTTAATGGAAATATTAGCGCAAACAGCTGATCACTGTATCAGCAATAAACATATTTATTTATTACTAGGGGAGACCCCTGCGTGCTTCGCACGCCAACCCCCAATGGAACCTTCTAAAAACATACGTTATGTTTTATTTATAATAAAGTTGTAGTATTAATAATAACCTCAAAACTAAGATGGTAAATAATGTTAAATGTTCAAACCAAATTATTTCTTATATTTTATAACAGCAGTTAATAATAGTTAAAAGAACCAGCAAAGCTCAGGTCTACAATTTAAAACCCTAACCGAAAAGCTTTCTAGCTATACAAAAATAATTGCTTCAAATTTTGAAATCAGCTGTTAATGGAAATATTGAAGCAAACATCTATATTATGTGTTATTTTATTCAATTCGTTGCTATGGTAGGCCTAATAAATGTAAATGTGTTGGTTTATCATTCCAGGTCTAACCTAAGATTTTTCCGACTAAATTTACAAGTATTAAAATAAAAAAAGGTTTTTACAGAAATGAATTATGGCCTATGTTACTCAGGAATAGTGTAGCTTTTTATTAGTAATACTATTTTTTCAATCGGTTCAGTAGCGCCAGAGATTACCCCCTACATACAAACAAACAAACAAACTTTACCTCTTTATAATATTAGTATAGATTTAGTATGGCGCTATCATTGCCATAAAATATTTGGTATAATGTGTGTTGTTTTCACTTCAACAGATGGCGTGGTTCACAAACCTATCTTAATAGTTAGAAATACAAATAATAGTTTTAAGTCTGAAATCAGATGACAATGGAAATATTATAGGAAACAGCTGACTACTGTTATTATTATAATGAATAAACATATGGAATGGCGCTTACATTTTCCTAAATTTTTAGTATAATATTTGTTGTTGTTTTTATGTTCAATAGGTGCTGATGTTTTTCAAAAAGTATATAAAAACACGCGTGTATTCGAATGAAACGTTGTCAAAATTTCAGTACTTAAAGTAATCGGTGAAGAACTTTCGGAGGTTTGCAATTTTGAACAAACGAAAATTTACATTTTTATTTATATAGATATTTGTTTATAAACCGGACGAAAACACGATCTTCAATCGAGTTAATGGATAGCAGTAAAACATCGGGGCGAATTTCGTTACCTACTAACTATACATTGGAGCTTTCTGAAAATTTAAATGTCGTACGCAAATGGCGGAAATTAAAAATATATATAAAGCTAGACGGTAACACTGATTCATTGACATTAATTATTTGGCACTTCCCGTAATCGGACCCCCCTCAACCTTATACTTGAATTAAAGCTCTCGACGAGAAACTCTTGGGAAAATTGCCAGAATTTAACAATTTTTAATTTTGGAAGCATCTTTTGAGCGGGAACGATTTTTTAGATTTTTTGAATTTCTTCATTTTCCCACTTTGAGCTTGTTTTGTAAGAAAACGGTAAAAGATAGCAAAAAATTTTAAATACAAAAGTTGTAGAAAATTTAATTTCAGACCAACGATTTTTCATCAGATTTAAGATCCAATCATCCATTTAGCCACTATTCATCCGAGAAGGGAGGCTCCGCCAAACGTCCTTAAAACTAGACGATTTCACTGATTCACTGACATTAATTATTAGGCACTTCCCGTAATCGGAACCCCATCAACCTTATACTTGAATTAAAGCTCTCGACGATAAACCCTTGGGAAAATTGTCAGAATTTAACATTTTTTAATTTTGGAAACACTTTTTGGGCTGGAACGAATTTTTCGATTTTTGAATTTTTTTCATTTTCCCACTTTGAGCGCATTTAGCAAGAAAGCGGTAAGAGATAGCAAAAAATGTTAAATACAAAAGTTGTAGAAAATTTAATTTCAGACTAACGATTTTTCATCAGATTTAAGATCCAATCATCCATTTAGCCACTATTCATCCGAGAAGGGAAGCTCCGCCCAACGTTCTTAAAGCTAGCCGGTTTCACTGATTCACTGACATTAATTATTAGGCACTTCCCGTAATCGGACCCCCTCAACCTTATACTTGAATTAAAGCTCTCGACGAGAAAATTTTGGGAAAATTGCCAGAATTTAACAATTTTTAATTTTGGAAGCACCTGTTGGGCGGGAACGATTTTTTCGATTTTTGAAGTGAAAACTTCTTTAGCGGCGTTGGGCACTTTTTGCTTGGGGAAAAAGCATTGAATTCGCGACCGTTACCACTCGAGATATAGTATGTATTATATATATATATATATATATATATATGTATGTACGCAACGCGAATATACTACATAGCACTTCTTATTGGGAGAG
>JAGFPH010006185.1:0-16943 GCA_018207615.1 Philaenus spumarius | reverse complement strand
AAAAGCATCAAACTCGCGACCGTCACCGCTCGAGATATAGTATGTATGTATATATATATATATGATATTTGTGTTATATGTATATTAAATACCAAAGTCAGCAAAGTCATTAATGTTTTAAATTATTTTATCCTTATTCCTCCTCCTCTAATATTAGTACGGACAAAAAAATATAAATTGGTCATAGAAGTTATCACTTCCAACGTGTGGTCTTAAGCACACTATTTAATTTTGTTTAATTTCTTCATTTTCCTACTTTGAGCGCATTTAGCAAGAAAGTGGTAAGAAATAGCAAAAAAATGTTAAATACAAAAGTTGCAGAAAATTAAATTTCAAAGAGGAGATTTTCCGTCAAATTCAATATCCAATCATCCATTTAGCCACTATTCATCCGAGAAGGGAGGCTCTGCCCAACGTCCTTAAATATAGACGATTTTACTGATTCACTGACATTAATTATTAGGCACTTCCCGTATTCGGAATCCCATCAACCTTATACTTAAATTAAAGCTCTCGACGAGAAACTTTTGGGAAAATTGCCAGAATTCAACATTTTTTTATTTTGGAAGCACCTTTTGGGCGGGAAAGATTTTTTCGATTTTTCAATTTCTTCATTTTTCCACTTTGATTGCGTTTTGTAAGAAAACGGTAAGAGATAGAAAAAAATGTTAAACACAAAAGTTTTAGAAAATTTAATTTCAAACTAACGATTTCCCATCAAATTGAAGATCCAATCATCCGTTCAGCCGCTATTCACCCAAGAAGGAGCTCCGGCACACAAGCCTTCAAATTTCTCATGTTAATCTTATGAAGATATTGTTTAATGAGTTTGAGTCGGCTGCCAAATAAAACAGCTGATTTATGCTAGGTCATCTATGTACAAACGAGCCATAGATTAACGAGATTCTTTATCGAATTTTCCAACTGCGAGCGAAGCGAAGCAGCCATCTGAGGCCGAAGGCCGAGGAGGGGTTGGGACGCGAAGCGTCCAGGGGCAGAGCCCCTAGTTAAAAATAAGACCGGCATTAGTAAAAACGAAATTTACTCAAGGGATATTCTAGTCGGGCTTGAGTGCTTTACCAATGTAATATAGGCCAGCCTTGTCAAGGTTGGTTCCGCTCACTGGATTCGATGCGTTTACTAGAGTGGTATTGCAAGAGTGGTATTGCACAGCCTTATCCCTTATATTGTTCAAAGAACAGATTTTCTCAGTGTAATAAAATACCAGGAAATTGTAAAACTAGTGTTTCATTATACTTACTTTACGAATTTTATTATAAATTAGTTTTAATTCTTTTAAAAAAAATGTCTTCATTATTTTAGCCACAGATTACTCGTAAATCTATTTAACAAATTCTATATCAATGGCAAATCTATACTAACAACCAAAAACTACAATGCAAATTGAAATACGTTTAATTCAAAGTAAACTGCAGTGAGTTTAAACTTTTACTAAAATTATTACAGAAATACTTATACAGTATTCGCGTATTAAAGTCATTTGCATACTTACCTGAAAATATGTAAATGCACAAATTTAATCAATTTTAAAATCTTGGGACTGTACATTCCAATACACCCCTTAGTAGAATGCTTCCTTGCATAGTCCGGCGGATTGGAATGCTGATATTAAAAATACCGATGAATTAAAAAGTTACCACATGGGTACACGAACCCTTATCGATCAACTTACAACCGAGCAATCCCGATAGTAAAACAATTAAAATTGCTTATAACGTCTTTGTGGAGGGTGTGGTATGGCTGAACATAGATTTTAATGAACTAAACTTTAGGTTATTGCCTTTTCCTACAATACTGTTACAAAATGTAAATTGATTACAAGGGTATTCGACATTATGCAATAATGTATATTATGTAATGCCTTGCAGGTTGGTTGAGTTTTTTTATTCTCTATGATATGTATATAATTTAAACTTCGTACTTGTTTTTCTTGTGGTTAGGTTAGGGCACCTGCCGAACTTTCCATCTCGATATTGTTTTGTTCTTTTTGATGGAAGCCTCAAACTGGCGTATGCCTAGGAGACCTCTAAATTTGTTCACTGTTATACTGTAAATTGTATGTGTAGTATTTTGTATGTATAATGTATATTATAAGTAAGTATAGTTTATGTTATCAGTAAGTTAAAAAAGTATTCTTCTTTTGTTTTTTGATGCATTATATTTTGTTTGTTTTCATGATTAATCTAAGTGGGATTTGAAATAGTGTTTTTTAAATGTATGGTTACAGTATAACATGTGAATAAATATATTTTTTTTTAATTATTCTGCAAAAGTATTTTACAATTAGCTACAAAAACTAAAAAATTGTTAATATAAAACAATTAATTGTTCACAAAAACACATTTAGAGAGTCAGAATATTTAGGCAAATGAAATTATAATTGTACAGAAAACCCCAAATAAATAATTTGTAATTATTATACATGTGTGAGTGCGTGTGTGAGTGGTATGACATCAGACGACATGAAAAACACTTTGTCGACTTTGCCTTGTTCTCTAAGTTGTATTTTCATTCGCTAGTATCACTGCGTTTCTTTCCAATTGAAATTCTGCGTTTGAAAAGAGCTGTAAGCTGTAAATAATAAACGTCTAAAAACAATTGCTAATATGGCTACTAAAAACGCTACACCACATCAGAGGATCAGGAAAAATCTACCGATACTTAATTAAGTTATCTATACAAACAAAGAAAATTGCAACATTAATATTAATTTTAAAATCAAATAAACGGTACCAGGAACTGGCACATACTTTCTTACAAACATATTACAATTATTAAATAGATTCACTGTGACTACTACGAACAGCTGTTTTTTGTGCCCCTGATAAAATCAAAAGAAATCTTTCTTCTTCTTCCTTAAGATTGACCTTCCATAAGATTAACATGGCAACTTTGAGGGCCACTGGGGCGAAGCCCTTAACATACATTGAGCTCATTTTAAGGGAAGCACAACTTCAGAGTGAGCTCTGTAAAATGACACCAAAAACATCAAAATCGGTTAAAAACTCTAGGAGGAGTTCTACTCACAAAATAACCCCTAGCAAATTAATTATGTATAGATTGTTTCAATTGGTTCAGTAGTTCCAGAGATTACCCTCTACAAACAAACAAACAAATTTTACCTCTTTATAAAATTAGTATAGACTAGGGGCTCTGCCCCTGGACGCTTCGCGTCCCAACCCCGCCTCGGCCTTCGGCCTCAGATGGCTGATTCGCTTTGCTCGCAGTTGGAAAATTCGCTAAAGAATCTCGTTAATCTTTGGCTCGTTTGTACTTAGGTGACCGAGCACAAATCAGCTGTTTTATTTGGCAGCTGACTCAAACTCATTAAACATTATTTCCATTAGATTAACATGGGAAATTTGATGGATTGTTTGGCGGAGCTCATTCTCGGGTTAATAGCGGCTAAAGGGATGATTGGATCTTGAATCTGACAGAAAATCTCTGCTTTGTAATTTAATTTTCTACAACTTTTGTATTTAACATTTTTTGCTATCTCTTACCGTTTTCTTACTAAATGCGCTCAAAGTGAGAAAGTTAAGAAATAGAAAAAATTTAAAAAATCTTTCCCGCTCAAAAGGTACTTCCAAAATTAAAAAATGTTAAATTCTGGCAATTTTTCTAGAAGTTTCTCGTCGAGAGCTTTAATTCAAGTATGAGGTCGAGGGGGGTAAGATTACGGGAAGTGCCTAATAATTAATGTCAGTGAATCGGTGAAATCGTCTAGCTTTAAGAACGTTGGGCGGAGCTTCCCTTCTCGGATGAATAGTGGCTAAATGGATGATTGGATCTTAAATCTGATGAAAAATCGCTAGTCTGAAATTAAATTTTCTACAACTTTTGTGTTTAACATTTTTTGATATCTCTTACCGTTTTCTTACAAAACGCGCTCTAAGTAAAAAAATGCAAAACTTTTAAAAAATCTAAAAAATATTTCCTGCCCAAAAGGTGCTAGCAAAATTAAAAAATTTTAACTTCTGGCAATTTTCCCAAACGTTTCTCGTCGAGAGCTTTAATTTAAGTATAAGGGTGAGGGGGGTCCGATTACGGGAAGTGCCTAATAATTAATGTCAATGAATCAGTGTTACCGTCTAGCTTTATATTAGTAGACTAGGGGCTCTGCCCCTGGACGCTTCGCGTCCCAACCCCGCCTCGGCCTTCGGCCTCAGATGGCTGCTTCGCTTCGCTCGCAGTTGGAAAATTAGCTAAAGAATCTTGTTAATCTTTGGCTCGTTTGTACATAGGTGACCGAGCACAAATCAGCTGTTTTATTTGGCAGCTGACTCAAACTCATTAAACATTATCTCCATAAGATTAACATGGGAAATTTGAAAGATTGTTTGGCGGAGCTCCTTCTTAGGTTAATAGCGGCTAAAGGGATGGTTGGATCTTGAATCTGACGGAAAATCTCTTCTTTGAAATTTAATTTTCTACAACTTTTGTATTTAACATTTTTGCTATCTCTTACCGTTTACTTACTAAATGCGCTCAAAGTGAGAAATTGAAGAAATTGAAAAAATCGAAAAAATTCTAGAAGTTTCTCGTCGAGAGCTTTAATTCAAGTATGAGGTCGAGGGGGATACGATTACGGGAAGTGCCTAATAATTTATGTCAGTGAATCAGTGAAACCGGCAAGCTTTATAAACGTTGGGCGGAGCTTCCCTTCTCGGATGAATAGTGGCTAAATGGATTATTTGATCTTAAACCTGATGAAAAATCGTTAGTCTGAAATTAAATTTTCTACAACTTTTGTGTTTAACAATTTTTGCAATCTCTTACCGTTTTCTTACAAAACGCGCTCAAAGTGAAAAAATTAAAAAATTAAAAAAATCGAAAAAAAATTTCCCGCTCAAAAGGTGCTTCCAAAATTAAAAAATGGTTGATTCTGGCAATTTCCCCAAAAGTTTCTCGTCGAGAGCTTTAATTCAAGTATGAGGTCGAGGGGGGTACGATTACGGGAAGTGACTAATAATTAATGTCAGTGAATCAGTGAAACCGGCTAGCTTTAAAAACGTTGGGCGGAGTTCCCTTCTCGGATGAATAGTGGCTAAATGGATGATTGGATCTTAAATCTGATGAAAAATCGTTAGTCTGAAATTAAATTTTCTACAACTTTTGTATTTAACATTTTTTGCTATCTCTTACCGTTTTCTTACAAAACGCGCTCAAAGTAAAAAAATGCAAAACTTTTAAAAAATCTAAAAAATATTTCCTGCCCAAAAGGTGCTAGCAAAATTAAAAATTGTTAACTTCTGGCAATTTTCCCAAACGTTTCTCGTCGAGAGCTTTAATTTAAGTATAAGGGTGAGGGGGGTCCGATTACGGGAAGTGCCTAATAATTAATGTCAATGAATCAGTGTTACCGTCTAGCTTTATATTAGTAGATAACATATCTCATCGTATGATTTTTCCCGATAATGACTGCTGGTGCTGGTGTTTACAATGAAGCTACCCGATTGAATATAACATAACTCGTTTCACAATAATAGTTTACACTATTGGTATCTCAAAAAACAAATAATTCGATCACGCAGCTGAACCGATGATGTGAGTTGAGCGAATTTCCAAAATTAAGTTTGAATGTTTTAGGGTTTTTCAACTAACTAATGTAAATTAGTTTACTCATGAAGGGGCTAAATAGCTGCCTACGTGTACGAAATATATTAGTATTGTTTGCAATTCATCCTCCAGCCCCGACTCAATCGCTGCTTCGTCCCACTCGATTGCGAGTTTCCACCTCGATTTGATGGCCTTGGATTATGTACTGCGCTTCGCGAGTTCACACCTAACCTTGCTGACTCGGATTATGGACTGCTTGGCGAGTTATTCCAGCCGTCGGGCTCGGGTCAGACGATGTTCCAACAGTAAACTGTGTACTTTTATGGTATTCTACGTTTTGATCGATTTTGGGGGAACCAGAAGGGCTATAAGGTTGTAAAAAAAAACAGATGTGTGGAATAATATCCTGTATTAATCTGTTTAGATAAAACTCCAAAAATGTTTCATTATAGTAAGAAAAATCTCAAAACATGTGTTACTTCATTTTTTTTCTTAATCTATGCCTACTGGAGTTTAACCAAACAATGTATAATATTGATTCTGTACACATATCAAAAATTTTTAATGGACGCATATGACTTGTGATACATGACATTAAAGGCCTTTAAATACCATGAATTTCTGTGGTAAGAAAATAAAAATCTGCCAACGCTTTCGTTCACTAAGCTCTAAAATTAAATTTTGTAAATTATATTATAAGTTTGAGTACAATTTTCTGCTAATCCTAACGTAACACTTTCACTTAAGTTTGTCGACGCGTTTCGGAGTTCCTCCATTATCGAGACCTATTTCAGTACTGGATTCATCCGTTATGGAATCGTCTGGATTTAGTTAGCCACGCCACTCCTCCTACTACCGGTACTGCTTCTTATGTAACCTGTTATGTAATAATGTAATATGTTATGCAACACGTTATGTAACCTGTTGTGTAATATGTTATGCAACACGTTTTGTAACACGTTATGTAATATAAACCAACTCTTAAATTTTTTTCAACAATTTAGCAATTTTATATTTTGGAAAGTTATTATCCGGTAGGAGGAGGATAATAGTTGGATAATAGTTGGAGGATACTCCTCCGGTAGTAGGAGGAATGGCGTGGCTAACTATATCTAGACGATTCCATAACAGATGAATCCAGTACTGAAATAGGTCTAGATAATGGAGGAACTCCGAAACGCGTCGACAAACTTAAGTGAAAGTGTTACGTTAGGATTGGCAGAAAATTGTACTCAAACTTATTTCATGGATCCTAGCAGATATAATTTGTATAATAACTTTGTAAATTATGTTTATAACTTTATATTATTTTTTTAAACGGACAGAGATATTGAAAATCTGATCTTGGGTCAGTTAGTCACCGCCAATGGGAACCAGGAAACCTTTTTTTGGGGATTATGTGAATAGGTTTTCTAAGGTTTCCCCGATGATGAATGACCCCATAGATCAGATTTTGCATATCTATTTGAAATAATATAGGTAGTATGTTTTTAAAAAACACCTTAATGTACTGAAATAGTGCACTTATATACTTTTACTCATAATTCTTTGATTGACGTTTCATCCTCACCAACGTAGCAATAAATTTATTTACACCAAATGTATACCAATAATTAATTATTGATATTTCTTCCTGTTTATTATAAATTTGGAATGAAACTCATGCAAGAAATGTTATGCCAAAACTATAAGTTTTTAGATACTACAGTTCTACTATCCAAGCATAAATCTAATTTATATGTGTGATTTAGTACAAGTTTACGGTTTAATTTAATTTTGAAATTTGAAAAGAAAATAATTGAATCGATTTATATTCGGAAGTATAGTTGTGATGTTTATTTGAAAAATATACATTTCAGCATATTAACTTTTTAAATGACTTTATAATAATTTACGAGCAGACGATTCAATATCTCCTGAAGTTATTGAACTGTTTCTAAAGATACCAAAAAATAACTAATTGTAGTAACCTCCAGAAACATATTTTGCAGTTATGTGAATGTGACAAAACAACACTCCACGGTGTTGTGTCAGGACAACTTTATTTTGTTTTTATTTCTGATATATATTTTAAGGTATTTTCCGCCTACTGAGTAAGAACATGAGACGTGCCGTTTGATCTTCCTTCACACTGTAACCAACAGCAACGATCAAAACGTAAGTGAAAATGACAAACAATTACGTTGGTATTTTCTTCTTCTTCTAAAGTTAGGCATATTTTGAAAACATAAAAAATACCAAATTGAAATGTTCATTATTTCTTTATCGTAGACTAAGGGACACCCCTGCGTGCTCCGCACGCCAACACCGTTGGAACCTTCTATAAACACAATCATGTTATGATTTCTTTATAATAAAGGTGTATGATGAATAATAACCCCAAAGCTAAAATGGTAAATAATGTTAAATGTTCACATCAAATTATTTCGTATATTTTATAACAGCAGCTATAATAAAGGTTAAAAGAACCATTAAAAGAACCATCTACACTTTAATAAAACCTAACCTAAAATCTAGAAATACAAAGTTTGAAATTAGCTGTAACTGGAAATATTAAAGCAAACAGCTGTTAACTGTTATTTTATTCAATTGGTAGCCATGGTAATAAATGTTAATACATGTGTTAATTTATTAGTCTAGGCCTAACCTAAGATTTTTTTCCGACTAAATGTACAAATATTGAAATAAAAAAAATGTTTTTATCGAAATGAATTATAGCCTATATTACTCAAGGATAGTGTAGCTTTTTATTAGTAAAACTATTTTTTCAATCGGTTCAGTACTTTCAGAGATTACCCCCTACATACAAACAAACTTTACCTCTTTATAATATTAGTATAGATAAAAGACATTTAAAATAAGTTCCCATTGTTCTTTAAATATAAGATATTTTACTCATTATATATGACAGATTTTTATTTAGAACGCAATAGAAGTTTATTACATACTATGGGATGCCTCTGCGTGCTCCGCACGCCAACCCCTTTGGAACCATCTGCACACATAGGATATGTTTTCTGTATAATAAAGGTGTAGAGCTTATAACAATAACCTCAAAGCTAAGATGGTAAATAATCTTAAAGGTCAACATCTAATAATTTCATATATTTTATAACAGCAGTTATAATAAAGGTTCATAAAACCAGCAAGGCTCATGTCTACACTTAAACACAAACCTACCCTAAAAAGTTAGAAATACAAATAATTGTTTAAAATTTTGAAATCAGCTGTTAATGAAAATATTATATCAAATAGCAGATCAATGTACTAACTATAAACATATTTAATTATTATTTATTATGGCGCTTCCATTGTCGTAAAATATTTAGTATAGTGCGTGGTATTTTTACGTTCAACAGATGGCATTGTTTATGTCAACCTAATCTAAAAGTTAGAAACACAGACAATTTTTTTAAAGTTTGAAATCAGCAGTTAATGAAAATATTGGAGCAAAAAGCTGATTACCATACCAACACTAATTATTATTTATTATGGCGCTCCCATTGTCTTAAAATAATTAGTGTAATTTGTGAAGTTTGCGTTATTTTTATGTCCAACAGAGGGCGCTGTAAGTATCAAAAAGTATATAAAAACACTCGTGGATTCGAATGCAATGTTGTGTCAAAACTTCAAAGCAACAGCGAACAAGCGATTTAAGATTTTGAACAAACGAACATTTACATTTTTATTTATATAGAAAATATGCACATAAATATTATACATACAACGTACATAATATAATTTGGCAGTCAACATCCGGTAGCCATAAGACGTGCACCTACTGTTTTTTTTTTAACTGTCAATCAACGAGGGATTTTTGATGATGGGATAGACAACCCGAAACGCGTCAAATGTAGAAAAAAGAGGTCACTGACGACAAAATATTTTTAATATAATATACCATATAGATTATGGAAACAAAGGATGCAATTTTGTTTTTAAAATAAAACTTATAGATGACTTTTCTGTATCCTTTGCGTTTACTGCCACTATAAACTAAGCAGTATCGATTTTCATCCGTTTTCCTTAACCTCAAAATCAACCCAAATAGTTAATACAGTTTATGTAGGACTGTAAACTCATTTAAGTACACCTACGCTCATCAATAAGTTCGAGGGTGGAGCGTTTAAGTAGAGTTTAAGTAAAGTGTTAACAAGTTTGTACTAAGTTTTACGTTAATGTTCCCAAGTTGAACGGCGCTAAACATTTTAAAGACTTTGTGAGTGAAATGCTTGAAGTGAGAAACTTACCAAGATAGAAAAATGTATTTATTACGATGGCTATAAAACTTTTCGATGAATAAATTCGATTTGTTGATAAGTAAGAGCTATATTAGAAGTTGAAGATATAAACGAAAACGATAAAACGCCCAATTCACAAGGCTGATATGAAGTTACTGTGAAATATGACCAGATTTACACAGAGGAAATATTGAACCAATAGCAATGTTTATCTACTGCTTATCGCGAACTAGAAATTTAAACAATTGTTTTAAACTTATTTCCATATACAGTAAATTAATTGTTTATTTAAATTAATTTTACTAGCCGAATTTTTGAAGAAAATAAAAGCTATTACACTCGACCCAACTTGAAAACGGTTTTTCGCAGGAGGGTTGCACTTCAGACCATTTGGAGACGATGCCCAAAATTCATTAATTGATATATTATGTTTTATTCTCGGATTGATAAGTGGTAGTAAATATGCTTCAAATTGTTGATTTTTCGGTGAAAGGGTCCTAGTAGGATTCTTCAGATACACTTTCTTTTTTTTTCGATCCAATTCAAAATGGCAGAGTTAGACAGTTTAATCGTTTTTGGGTAGGTATTTGATGAGTCCGGGTGCAATTTGTGAGTTATATAATTCGAAAGGCAATTAAATTTACTATAATCCTGTGCAAAGTTATTTTAGGTACAGTTCCCGGAACAAGGAACAAAATTCATAGAAAACTCGCTATAAATGATTTTCCTGAGATAGTGGTTTTCACCAATCGATTTTTTAGACCCAAAAGCCTCTAATCTCAAACTTTCATCAAAATCCTTCCGTTGGATCTCGAGATTGCTCGTACGTACAAACAAACATACGTACAAACAAACAAGACATTGCTCGTATTAAAGTATAGGATATTCATTAAACTATTATATTTTAAAAAGTTTATTACTTAGTTTATTGTTTCATTTATCTTTTCCCTTATTACATTAATTTTGACTGTCGCTTCAAAAATTAGTCTAATAAAAATTGCAAATATTGTTATTAAAACCCCGTGCTTCCATAGTTCGCTTTCTAAGGCTACCATTCATTTGAATCTTTCAGTAATCATATCAGTAAAAATTTATTATTTTTCACTAAAATTTGAAAATATTTAAATCTAATTAAAAACGGTAAATAGTAAAAAACATTATGACACCCTTAGGGCGGAGGTTAAAGTTCACTGATAGTAATTTTATTAATTTTGTGTTAATTGATATAGATGTTAACTTGGTATCTTTAATTGTTTAAACTTATAATTTAGTAACTTGGTATGATTTTTGTCAGTGTAATTTTGCGTTTTCCAATAATTATCTGATAGAAAGAAAGAGAGAGAGTGAGTGTGATACGAGTAGATAAAGAAGTGTTTAGCGTTATTTTGGATTCTTCAATTTATTTGACCTTTTGTAAATATGTTATTTTCGTTTTGTTGTATTAGGTCAGCAGCGGATCATCTACTTTCACTTTACATAAATTTAATTCTACAATGCAATTGTGTATATACATATTTTGTATTTAAATGTGCACAATTAGACGTTCACAGAGCCCCTACATATTATACAGTGTGGTTCACGAAGATATGCACAAACTTCGGAAGCGCATTCTACATGTAAAATTAAAGAAAAAAAGTTATCTAAACATAGGTCCGGAAATGCTTCGTTTTTTAGATATCCGCCATTTTTTTTTTACAAAATAACTTATATCTAGAGAAACGTTTAACTGATTGAGTTAAACCTTGGCATGAAGTTTTACCTAACAATGATCTATCTCTAGAAAAATAAGCGATTATATCCAATCGTGTGTTTCAAAAAGTTATGTGCAAAATTGGTTTGTTACACGGGCATCCTATTTGTATTACTGTTACACAGTAAACACAACAATATTGTATGTACTTATGCTGTTATCTTTAACTTAGCTATTATCCTTCATCAGATTGTTTTGACAGTTACACCATCCGATAAGGAATCAAAAGGGCTATAAAAAAGATATCTTGACATTGTTTGTTAAAATGTACAGTTTTTGAGTAATTTAGGTTTTGAAATTTGCAAACAGCCGCCATTTTGAAACGCATGATTGGATATAATCGCTTATTTTTCTGAAGATAGAACATTCTTAGGTGGAACTTCATACCAAGTTTGAACTCAATCAGTCAAACGTTTCTCTAAATGTGAATTATTTTGTAAAAAAAAAATGGCGGATATCTGAGAAACGAAGCATTTTCGGACCTATGTTTATTTACATTTTTTCTTTACTTTTACATGTAGAATGAGCTCCCGAAGTTTCTCCATATATTCTTGAATCAGCCAGTATTACGTTTAGATTTTAGATTAATCAACGCATATACACTCCAAGCCATCTGATCAGCGTAGGCCTACATGTATACATTTCTTTGTGAATGTTCTCCATTGTATTCTAAACATAATGTTCCATTTCCCTTTGTGAAATTGTGAAGGCATACGCATTTCTGAATAATGTGCAACTTTCATTAATGTCAGATTCAATTCAAATTACGACTTTCAGAGGGAGTAAAATATATTTCAGTTCTCGAGCACGTCTGTTTTGTAAAATATATCAAGTTCTCACAATACAAAACAAGATTAATATAACGCCTAACCCCAATATTTTTCATGTAAATATTAGTTTGTTGGCTTACATATTATATTTTTTTATATATAAATATGTACAATTAGATCTGAAGAAGAAAAGAAACATCATTAAATAGTATTTAAAAACTTCATTTTTTCGCAAATCTTTTAGTTTTTAGCAAACATTAACTCACTTTTAATTTAAACTATAAAAACTACCTTTTTGTTCTAAAAACTACCTAAGGAACAATCATCAAAATGTCATGTTTCTTGGTTGATAACTAGGTTAACATTAATTTAAACTACAGTATATACAAAGATTTATTTGAAAAGTATAGTAACGAATCCGTGTAAATTGTGAGTAATCTTTTATGTGACAACCAATTACTTTAAAATAGTAATCCATGTAAGCTGTTTTAACTTTTGTGCCTTATAGAAATTATTTCAAAATATCGTTTCACATATAAAAATACATCATTAAGATTGTATTTGTATGTTAATTTCACAGGCAAATCTTTTAGGAGTGATGGCCTTATAAATTTACTTGTCAGATAATTCGTTTTAATTTTAAGTGTTGGCTCTTAATAAAATAAGGTTTTACTGAAAATAGTTCTCTCCTTACAAGTTTATCTTCGTTTTATACCGTCAAGTGTTTTTAATGAATTTATATCTAATTAATAAATAATCGATCTATTTTACTTTAATCTAACGAAATGCATGCCCAACAAAGTATTATGTTCTGCATGCCAACCCTGACAGATTAATCAATTATATTTAACACAAAAGAAGACATTATATTCCAAATTATTTATTATATTTATAAAATTATTGATTCCATATATTTTGAATATAAAATACAAGATGCCTTTTACTTTTAGTGTTTTTAGATGTATTACCCCTGATTAAGCGTTTGTTTAGTTGACCATCAATGTGATTACAATATATTTACGTTCTTCCAGGAAAATTTCTCAAAAAATTTCAACTTCGTGCAAATTTACTCGAAAGGTGATTTGCCCAAGTATTATTAAAAACATAACCAGATAGAACTGAAGAAGCCATCCTCTTTAGGACAAACAAATAGCACCTCTATATATCTCTATATACAGGATTATTCAAAAAGAAATAGACACTTTTAATTAACATAGAAAAACGGGTTTTATCAACCGAAAAAAAATTAATAGTACCATTTCAAAGATTACTTTTCAAATTTATTTTAACAGTTTTATAGGTTTTCTGTATGAGCCCCTCGGGTTACACGCAAGACATCAATTCGATAGTCAAGTTCTGACCAGACTCTGTTAATGGTATTGACGTCAACACTCTCTATAGCTCTTCTTTCGCGTTGCCTTAATTCCAAGAGGTAGATCAATATCGATTAAAAACTTGATCTTTAACGTAACCTCACATAAAGAAATCACATTTTGTTAAGTCTGGACTACGAGGTGGCCAACGCTTGAGTGACGCATTGTCATCAGTTGCACGAAAAATCCAGCGCCTGGTAATTGCTCATCGAGGTATTCTCCGACATCATGGTGCCAATGGTGTAGAGCTCCATCTTGAACCAATATGTAGTCATTACTGTCTTCCTCTAGTTTATTGATAAGCCATTCACTCACCATGTCCAAGTAGGATGTGCCTCTGATCGTACTTTCTTGAAAGAAGAAATGCCTGTATATCTTTTGTTTTGATAGAGCACAAAACACGTTTATCTTCCCTCTCGTGTTCAACAATTACTCTAGGATTTTGTGTTCCCCAGATACGCAGTTTGTGTTTGTTAACCTTTCCACTGATATAAAACGTTGATTCGTCCCAAATATTAGTCGATCAATGAATCCATATTCTTCAAAACGTATTTTCTCTAGTTCAAGCACACAAAAATCTTTCTCAACGCTGTTATTAACCATTTTTACATCAACAAAAAGAAAGGTTATCTAGCAACAATGTTCCAACAATCAGCTGTTAAAGTAAAACTTTAGTTTATTAGCTACCCACTGATGACCGCATGACCGGTATAAATTATGCAGTTTCAAAGTTATTTATTTATAAAAGTGTCTATTTCTTTTTGAATAACACTGTACATATAAAATGCAATGTCCTGACTGACGATCAATGCAGAGCCGATTCTATTAAAGCTAGAGACTTAAAATTTGGAAGGTCAAATAATGTAGACGCATTAAAAAAGGATTTTGCAAAATTTTGAATTTAAAGGGTAGAAAATGCGAAAATTAATCACCCATAAGCAGCACAATAACAGATGAAATAGCTGATTCGTATCAAATGATTAGCAACACAACTCTAGATGTGGCCTGTTTATATTAAACCAAAATAAAGTGTTTTAATACATTTACATTCATTACACTTCTCCTGTGTGGTCTTAAGCACACAATTTATATATATTTTTTTTTAGAGCATGTGGTCACTTCAAACAAAAATATTTAAATGGGGTAACTACCCATTTACAATAAAACTATAAAACGAAAATTTAATATTATTCTTAATTGATATAAAAAAACATATGCAATTCTATTACTTAAGTCAACGGGATGAAATGGGATAACCACCCATAAAATTAAATCAAGCAATAGCGAAGGATTGCCGGGTTCACTAGTATTAGTACATTATAACAAATATTAAAACTGTTTTACCATTTGTCGTAAATAATAAAAAAAATAATAAAACCTTTATTTATTTATATACTTAAGTTAACATATTTCCTCTTCTACAAAACTTTTATAGAAGACTAGAGGGCTCCGCCCCCTGCTCGCCAACCCCCGCGGTGACTCGAAGACAATGCAAACAGGTTATTTGATCTAAATAGGCCCTACTATTAAATTCTAATATGTCTTATTTATTTTTATTTATGATGTAAAATATAGAGGTTTCTTATTTTTAAATTCCTTAATTTATTAAGGGTTTATTCTCTAGCTTTAAGGAAAGTATATCAGCCTTAGGGGCCCTATATTGCGTTTTCTCTAGGCTAAGTATTTTCTATCGTAAAAGAATTAGTTTTTTATATGTATGTGTATATTATTTTGTTACATTCTGTTGTAGTTGTTTTATAATTCATGTTATTTTAAGTTAGCTAATATTATTGTCATATTTAAAGTTAATATAGAAATAGAAAAACAAGAAAATCCAACTGTATTTAATTTTTTTTAGAAGCAATAAATAAATAAATCAACATTTTGTGTAGCATTTTTTATCACATTTTCACCCCTTAGCAGCACACTACAAAATGAAAATCTAGTTTACTTTTTCTATGTATCTTGTAAGAAATAAATGTACGAAATTTCAGCTCTCTAGTTTTAAGGAAAGTATAACAATTAATATGTATTGTTTTAGGGGTTGTTTCAACCCTTAAATCAAAATTAATTCTAACCTATGTTACTCAGGGATAGTGTAGCTTTTTATTATTAAAATTATTTTTTCAATCGGTTCATTACTTCTAGAGATTACTTCTACATGCAAACAAACAAACAAACTTTACCTCTTTAAAATATTAGTATAGATACATAGATACATTACAAAAATTAAACAATTTCAAAGAAAAATATAATAAAGTACAAAACTTATTTCTTTAATTATAAAACAGAAAACTTTACATTTCCTTATATAAAAAAATTTAAGTAAAATTTGTTGGCTATAAATTGTTAAATAAGAGTGAAATTCTTTTAAAGTAGGAACTGCAATGATGAAACTGTTACAGCATTATTAAAAAAAAAAAAGATATCTTTGTTTATACAAATAAACGTACATACTTATGAAGATTTTTGAAATGATACAAATACCAATGAACCAACTAATTCATGTTGTATTTTAAGCGACAAACACCGTGCTAAATATTGATCTTAATCGACCCACAGAAAATTCAGGAGGAATTATTAATTTTGTTTGTGGATGATGATGAACAAAACAATGATAATATTAACAAATCTAACGAAATAACACAAACACCGACCACACCTGTCTTCATTTACAAAATGCTTGTTACCGTAGATGGAAAAGTAGTAGGAATAAACACTTGATCAATGTTTTCTACAGATTTAGTAAATATAACGTTAAAACTTACTTAAAATATGTTTGTAGTGTTTACAATTTGTTATTTATATTAGCTAAGTTTGGCTAAAAACTTAACTATAATTCGTGATAGTTATAAGTTTTTCTCAAATTAGGACAGCTTAAATTAATTACAGAATTTGTTTTTTTAATTGAAAGAACAGATTAATTCCAATCCGGAAGAGTAATGGTGAAAATATGTTGTTTGAACCCAAGGACAGTGTTGCCTTATTCGTTCTCAACAGACCGTTTAGTCGTTTTTATCTACAATAGCTTTGATGTAAAATATTGCTTATTTGTATTTTGACTTACGGTTTACATAAGTTGTAATATATCCTTTAATTTATTAGTATTGTTACTAACTTGTTCATATAAAAATCTAAAATTATTTAACTGTTCAAACAATACTAGTAGTAAATGTAGGACGTATTCTGTATATTTATACATGGTGAATCAGGAAGAACCGAAACTTTC